>JBBPBX010040997.1:11631-29084 GCA_038048925.1 Garcialebias charrua
CCAGTATTCTGTGAAAAGCTTGAGACCTGGATATGGGCACCAGTGACCCCCTGCAACCTGAAAAGGAAGAAACAGGTAAAGACAATGGATGGATGGAATTTAGTCTTTTCTTTTGTCTCAAAATGTAAAAATATAAATAAATCTTAACAATCATTGGATGTTTTTAGTTTTATAAGTTCATGCCTACTGGCCAGAAAAGCCCCCTCTAACAAACTTAAAGTTGCCCATGGAACACCAGTTGATAATGACAACTGCAGTAGATTTTGTGGCTCTGGACACCCGCTTCGGATGTTATCAGCCATAAAATGGGTGCTATCATCTGTTATCACCCCCATATGTAGCAGTCAGATTGCCCCTCCTGTACCTCCTAGGACAGGGGTAGGGAACCTTTTTGGCTGAGAGAGCCATAAACGCCGCATATTGTGTAATGTAATTCCGTGAGAGCCGTACAATATTTTTAAAACTAAAAACAAGTAAATGTGTACATTTTATGAAGCCCAACACTTTTAAAGTACAATAAGTATCTGAATGCTTTTTAATAACATTGTTATGCTGTTGTTAACAGTGATAAATAAAGTGTTTCTTACCATTAATGTGACTTCTGGTGCTGCATGGTTTTGCTGATGGCCTTGTAGTCTGGTTGATATGTAGTGAGGTTAAGCTTCATGCAGGCGTTGAGACTTCCATCCGTTAAACGTGATCGTAGGTTGGTCTTAATGTTCTTTAGATGTGAGAAAGACTGCTCACATGCATATGTAGAGCCAAACATGGTCAGTACAGCAATACTCACACGCTGCAGTGTGTGGTATGTGACGGGCAGCGCATTCCAAGTTTTGACAATCAGCTGGTCAGCGTGTTGAAGTTTTTTCATTTCTCCCCACTTGTGTTGGCTCGCCAACTCTGCTTGCTGTCGTGCAAGTCTTTCCAAATCTTCATTCAGTGACTTGAACTTGTTCACCCACATGTCTGAGGCCTTCAGGTCAGCAGCTTGTAGCTCAAACTCTCTGATGGAGACACCGGGGATGTAACTTATGTCGGTGCTGTCCACTGCACACTCGTGTGGATGGGTGATGAACTTAAAAAGACGAGTGCGCTCACGAAATTCTCCAAAGCGCGCTTTGAATGACTGCAGGAGATTAGATGTGAAGCCTGCTAGCAGCTGAAGATCAAGATGTTGAGCAGGGTCACTTGCTGTGCATGCATCTTTAAACTCTCCCAGTTTTTCAAAGTGGAGCAAACGACCTGTTTCAATGTCAGTGATGAAGAGTTGCAACTTGTTTTCAAATGAAAACACTGCTTGTTGAAGAGATAGGACTGTATTTCCAACACCTTGCATTTTCACATTGAGCTGGTTCAGATGTGCAGTCATGTCCACGAGATAGTAGAACTTCAGGAGCCACTCAGTGTCAGCTAACTCAGGATGCTCAATGTTTTTCATTTCAAGAAAAGTCCGGATTTCGCTCAGACAAGCTGCAAAACGGCTGAGCACTTTCCCTCTTGACAACCAGCGCACATTGCTGTGCAGGAGCAGACCAGGATAATTACTCCCAACTTCTTCCAGCAGTGCTTTAAACTGGCGATCATTTAAAGCTCGGGCAACAATAAAGTTGACCACCTGAATGACCAGCGACATCACCTCACCAAGCTGCTCGCCACAGATCTGAGCACAAAGCGCCTCCTGATGTAGGATGCAGTGAAAACTTAAAATGGGTCTCTTTTCCTGTTCACGAAGCAGTGCTACAAATCCTTTGTTTTTCCCCACCATGCACGGAGCACCATCAGTACACACTGAAATAAGTTTGTCCATCTGTAGATTTTTTTCTTTAGTGAACTCAGTGAAAGTTTTTAATAAATCCTCCCCTCTTGTTGTGCCTTTCAGAGGCAAAACAGCAAGACTTTCCTCACGTAGTGTGTCACCGACAGCATATCTTGCAATCACACTGAACTGGGATATATGGCTTACATCTGTTGACTCATCCAAAGCGAGAGAAAAGAAAGTAGCTGCGTTTATGTCCGTCACTTGTGTTGCCTCAATTTGATTTGCCATCATGATGGTACGATCATGAACAGTTCTTGCTGACAGAGGCATGTCTTTTATTCGTTTAATTATCTTGTCTTTATCCGAAAAGTCGTCAAAAAGTTCATTGGCAACATCAATCATGAATGTTTTGGCGTACTCGCCATCTGTGAATGGCTTCCCGTTTCTCACAATGGCTAAAGCACCAGCAAAACTAGCTGAATTCCAGTCACCTTGTTGAGTCCAAACACGGAGGTGCTGCTGACCTGCTTGCACTCTGCCCAGTAGCTCTTCAGGCTTTTTTCCTGCTGTCCCCCACAGGATATTTTGATGCAAAGGCAGCATGGCGTGTGTCAAAGTGCCGCTTTATATTTGAGCGTTTCATCGAGGCAATTTTATCATTGCATATCAGACACACTGCAGAACCTGCTCTCTCCACAAAAGCAAATTGCTCTGTCCATTCCGGCTGAAAAGTACGATAATCCTCGTCTTGTTTTCGTTTAGCCGCCATCCTCGTCACACGGGTTTCCACAACTAGCTGGGATGTTTACTTCCTGATCACGTCTCCTCCCGTGTCTTTGACGCATCATCCAATTGGCTCCGGTCGGTGCCAGTCACCCGCGAAAAGCTATGATTGGCTCCGGTCGGTGCCAGTCACCCGCAGAGAGCTGTGATTGGCTCCAGTCGGTGCCAGTCACCCGCAGAGAGCTGTGATTGGCTCCAGTCGGCGCCAGTCACCCGCGGTCAGCTGTGATTGGCTCCAGCCACTCGCGGCCATGTTTTATATTTTTATTGGCTTTTAAAAAAATTATTATTAAAGATTTGTCTGCGAGCCATATGCAACCATCAAAAGAGCCATAGGTTCCCGACCCCTGTCCAAGGAGGTTTAAAGGTACGTTATCACTGTTACAAGCGACGACAACAGGCTCTGTCTTTTGCTACGTGTTAAAGTTTAGAGTAAAGCCTCTCGCGTTAGGTTTAGGGTATGGGTTAGGTTTAGGGTATGGGTTAGGTTTAGGCACAAGGGTAAGGGGGTTAGGTTCAGGGTTGGTCCTCTGGGTCAGGTTTAAGGTTACGTTTAGGAAAAAGGTTACATAAGCTGAAAAAAAAAAAACACTACACTTCCGGGTTTACAAAAACACGCTGCCTACTCACAGCCATTAAAACACTGATAACGTTCTTTTAAACATGTTAGGAGGTAGATTGGACAGTTTCTCCGATAGACTATGGGGATGATAACAGATGATAACGCCCATTGTATGGGCTGATAACATCCGAACCCGCTGCTCTGGACATGTTTAATTTAATGATAAAAAGGGCAGACATGGCCCTTTTGATCGTAAAGGTTGCAGACCTTTGTTCTAAACTCTTAAACTTCCGTAATTTTAACAACATACATATATTTACTGTACAGTACTGCAAAATTTATATGGGTATTCACCACTTCTGCAGAACCGCAGCTCAGTTCCAGTCGGGCTTGGTTTCAGTTCTACAGAACTACCTTGCAACAACAAAGCCCACCGTTCCATCCAGGTTGATGTGCACGTGGATAATTGAGCTTCAGGATTATTTGCAACTTCCCTGCCAGTTCTGTGAGCTTCATAGATCAATCGTTATTTCCGACTTTGGGGTGCAAAACTTTCCCTCTATTTTGGCAGAAAACAGTGGCCAAAAGCAATGTTGGCTTCTGGGAAATGTAGTTCTTTTGACTTGCGTTACAGGCTTATTGAAAGAAAAGTACAAAATGGTAGCGTCTGTCCGAAGTCTGTTCCCTTTCAGTCAAGTTCTCTCTGTGCAACATATGCTATGGGAATTGCACCCCCGCGCGATTATCTGAAGGAATACATTCACGCCTTTACGGCTAGGGCGTCAGCATTGCGCCAGAGGCCCCGCCCTCTGGGTATCTAAGCCACTGACGCCCATCCATCTTTCTCTTTTTGCCCTTCACCTCGCTTAAACCTGAACTACCTCTCTTCGTGGGACTTCTCTGTTGCTTCATCGCTCAACCAGAGGTGAGCTTGCTCCCTACACAGAGCGTACAGAGAACTATTCCTGCGTACTACTGGACTAGCGAAAGCTAGTCCGGCACATTTTCTCTTAACCCCAAAGTTTTTTCTTCTCCTCTCTCCACAGACTGCTTCGTTCGACGACGCTAACTGCGCCACAACCGCTACCCCTGCTAACTCGTAGCGGGCAAGCCAGCGAAAGCGACACGACGGAGGAGACGTCTCAAATTAAAAGAAAAAGGATTCTGGAAGGACTTGCTCGCCTTATCTCGGACCTGCCTCCGGAGAAAGGAAAGCGAAAGACAAGACTTCCAAGGAAAACCAGTAGGACGGCGAGCCCAACTTTGCGCGCCTGTCCTAGCAGATGCGGTTTCTCCCTCGCAGCGACGGACACCCATGAGGCCTGTCCCGTCTGCTTGGGAATGTTACACGCAAAAACGGCGCTGGATGCGCCCGACTTTTGCCCACACTGCAGCCAGATGCTGGAGGCATTGCTGCGGCACCGGGTTGACCTCGTCGCCAAGGCCATGGGCGCCCCAGCAGTACCAGCAGATCCGGATACCACTGAGCCCCTCACTCCCACGCCGGAGCTAGAGAACATGGCTCTGCACAACACCACACGAGTCGAATGGGGTGACAGCCCTGACATGCTGGCTCCTATGGTGGACATAACAGTCAAATTTGATACTCGAGGCATGATGAACGAGGACGAGATCTCGATTTCAGCCTCAGGCGAATTTTTCGCGAATTTTCCGCGAAATACGCTTTGGTTTTACCACTTCTGGAACAAGCTCCCAGCTCATCAACCCAGTCAAAATTAAAATCTATTTCACCAAAGTGAGGCTGTTCAAAGACATCTACAACATTAATAACACAAAACCTTTCCGCAGAATCCTGCTTCAAAAGGTCTGAACAATCTCTCTAAACACCTTAAGAGCTTAATATTTGAATGCACGATAGTTTTACTTTTTTGTCTTTAGATATCCTTAAAGGGGACCACAGATGCAAAATTCACTTTTTAATGTTTTTTTTACTCAACTTTGGGTATTTACTTCATAAAAAAACAGTCCTTGTGCCAAAAAAATGCACCCAGTGGTTTATTTACTCTAAGTAGATTTATTTATCTGTGATAAAAACGGTTCGTTTTTGAAATAAACTGGAAGTCAATCTCGCTTGTGACGTCACAAGCGAGAGAGGACAACCCACCCCAACCTGAGTCCAGCCCATCACCTAACAACCCCTGGTTAGGCTCAACCCACTTCTGTATTAAACACATGACTGTTGTTTTTCATGATTTCATCTCATCTTTTGTTTATATGTTCTTAATTTCATGTGTACAGCACTTTGTTGCAGCTGTGGTTTTTTAAATGGCTTTATAAATAAAGTATAATTGTTATTTTTATGTTTTAGTTCAATTTTTAGTGTATTTGCGATCGCTCCCAACGCGCAGCCGGCAAAAATTAAACGAGCGGACTCCCGGCATAGGGACCGGCGGCAACGGGACACTGCTTCTGGCGGATGGAGCGGAGCTTCAACTGTACAGCCTCGTTGCAGCGTCCCAGCAGCCTCGCAGCAGCGAGGACCTTCTCCTTACGGATTAATTTACGGGAGACACTTGGTGAACTTTGTGTTGTCTTGACTGGAACAGCGATAACTCCCAAAATCTCCGCGTGCAACGAGCGGAGCTGGCGAACACCGGAAGAGGAACAAGCTAACATTAGCTTCGGATTCGGCAGGTCTCATGCTAAAAGATAGACCACAGTCCGTGAAGATCCACAACTTCTCCTCCTCCACCATAACCCTCAGCACTGGCTCTCCTCAGGGATGTGTGCTGAGCCCCCTTCTGTTCACTCTGCTCACATATGATTGTACAGCCACACTTCCAGGCTGTCATATTGTTAAGTTTGCAGATGATACAGCGGTGGTGGGATGCATTACAAACAATGATGAGTCCAGCTACAGACAGGAGGTGGAACACCTGGAGAGCTGGTGCAAAGAGAACAATCTTCACATGAATGTGAAGAAGACAAAGGAGATGATTGTGGACTTCAGAAGGAACAAACACACCCATGCCCCACTGAAAATAGGTGGGTCTGCAGTGGAAGTGGTCTCCAGCTACAAATACTTGGGTGTACACATGAATGATAACCTCAGCTGGAGCAACAACACCACCAGCCTGATCAAGAAAGGTCATCAGAGACTCTACTTCCTCAGACGGCTGAGACGAGCTGGTCTGAGCAGCCCAGTCCTCACCTCCTTCTACAGGTGTGCAGTGGAGAGCATCCTGTGCTCCAGCATCAACGTGTGGCATGGAGGCTGCACAGTTGAAGAGAGGAAAGCTCTGCAGAGAGTGGTGAAGGCTGCACAGAAGTCTGTTGGAGTCAGTCTCCCCACCATCACAGACATTTACACCTCCAGATGCAGGAAAAGAGCCACCTGCATCATGAAAGACCTCACTCACCCAGCACACTCATTCAGGCCTCATGCACAAACCGTTCGTACGCACAGATATGTGCTTATCCTGTTCGTACGAGTGATTAAGGATCATTTGTGGCATCCAACACTGTTTTCGTATCCTACGAATTTATTCAGATACGAACAAAATTTACGAGTGGTCCGGACCTGTCGTATATTTTAGGAGCGTCAGTCTGCTGTCATCCAGACGGATCTTCTCCACGAATAACTTCATATTTCGTTATTTAGAAAATATTTAGAGTTTAAAAAAATCACGCACCATAATTATTCCTGACAATAGGTTATTCTGTTTGGATTAGAATTATAATTTTAAGTTTAATTTGTCTGGTGTGTCGCGCAGGCTTCAGTGAGTCGTGCGCTCCTTGGTCATCAAAGCCGCTCCTCACCCAGGTACATAAAATTCACACCGCCGCAGAACAAGTAGACTGATCTTGTGTCAAACACCATCGGAGCAATAGATTATTATATCTGATTCGAAATATAACCTGCAGAATGTAGTTGCGCGCTGACCAGGAGGTGCGCGCATCATTTGTGCTGCAAAACATGTTGGCACGCGTCTTGCAGCGTGGCATTTACAGTATTGTCCATCCATCTCGCAGACTGATCTCTTCCTGTCCGTGCTGCGGCGAGACGTTTGTTTGAAGCCATTTTCAGATCAAACCATTTATTCTTGATTTCTGATACTGTACGACCCACGGGACACACAGCATATGCACTACAATATTAATATGAAGTTAACTGTAGTTTAGAGACATTTTAAAATGCTTCTGTTGAAAAACACATCCGACACTTGCGGGGGGTGGGGGGGTAGCGGTGCGCTACAGCTCTTCTGAATAAGTGAAACTATAATGTAACACAGTACACTAAAATTAGAGATATTTGACCATCCGACACTTGCGGGGGGGGGGCAGCGGTGCGCCACAGCTCTTCTGAATAAGTGAAACTACACAGTTGTTTACAAACTTTACACTAACATTAAAGATATTTGACCATCCGACACCTGCAGGGGGGGGGGGGTAGCCACAGCGCGACTGAGAGCAGATCTCCGAACGCGTGAAGTTCCTCATTTTACTTCATGTGTTTGAATGAATGGACACTTCCTGCTGTCAGAAGGCAGGAAGCGTGGCCTTATATGGTGTTATGAGGGGTGGAAATTATGTAAATTACATTCACGCGAGCACGCGCAGGTGAGTAGAACAGGTGGAATTCATCACCTTTAAGCAGCCCGTTTACACGCTTTTCCTGTGGATAGAAGAGTTTGTTGGTTCTGACGTGGCATGTTCGTACGCACGCCTCGTACGGACAAAAGTAGGAGGAATCTAGGATAAGAATAAGAACATTTTCGTGCATGAGGGCCACTCTTTGCCCCACTCCCCTCAGGACGGAGGTTGAGGAGCATCAAGTGTAGAACCACTAGACTGAGGAACAGCTTCTACCCTGAGGCTGTTAGACTCATGAATAAATAAAAATAAAATAAAAAAATAAACACTGCAAAATATCACATCATACTGATGCTGATCTGTTTTCTTGTTGCTGTATTCATCTGTGTTCATCTGTGACCATCTGCTCATACAAACTCATGTTCGTGCTGCTGTGTATTACTAGTTGATGTTTTTCTTAGTTAGTTCTAGATGTTATTACTGTTTTTCTCTTTCATTTGTTGTTGGATGTAACTGGGACCTCGTGTACATAATCTCGTTTTCATCTCATGTACCACATGCGGTGCAAATGACAATAAAGACTCTCTGACTCTGACTCTGAAAAGGAGCAGCTCATGGCGGCGCGCTCAGACGAGTTTCGGTAAGTTATCTTAAGCTAGCACTAACAGTAAGTCAAATGAGTAATAAAAAAAGAGCTAATTTTAAAACAACAACACATTACAGATACTGGCTGTTACAGAGGGCGTAAACAGATCTTTGAAGGGCGTGGACTTCAGAACTTCTATCAGAAACCGTTCGTTCAAAACGAAAGTTAAAAATGGCAGAATTAAAAAGGGTATAATTGATTATCTAAGAATTATTTTGTGCATTAAATTGAAGGAATAGGGTCTAGATAGCACACAGAAATAACATAAAATTTTAAAAAATGCATCTGAGGTCCCCTTTAACCACAAACAGGTTTGTGATGTATGTAAATAAAGAACGAAAGGGTTTAAAGTCAAACAATGCATAGATAATAGGTACAGTCTCTTCTAAACAGACTAAACAATTCCTCTTAGTGTAGTTCTGGCCCCTTTAAAATGGCAAAACGAGTTAAAATTATCTAATAAACTGATTCGGGTAATAAATACAAAACCTCTTTAACAGTAAAGCAGATGTTTTTCATTTGCAAATGTTGTCATTGTCTTATATGAACACAACTATATGATTTGCAATTGTAATGTTGGTAGTTTTCCATATATATTTACCAGACTCTTCTTTATGATCTATAAACATAAAAAAGAGCAAAAGTAACTGTTAAATAAGCAAAGGTACAAAGTCTACTAACTCCAGATTTTGCACTTGAAGTGAGCCTTGGTAAATGTCAAATGTTTTCTGTAATTCTGCAATGTTTTACTACAGATGTACAGAAGAATCTAAATCACAGCTATGTTAAAAAAAACCTGTTGTACGTTAACTATGAGAATGTGCAACACTGATGAGAGAAACAATATGAGATGCTAGCAAACAAATGACGATGCAGGAGCAAAGCCATGTTTCTCAATCAGTGAAAGAAGCCTGTCAACACAATGGAGATAAATACTACGCAGGGCGGAAAGAAATTGCGGCTGTCTAAAAGGCATTTGTGTCAGAGTGAGGACAGGAAACCTCGTCTGTCTGAATTTCTCATTTCCCAGAGATGCATTTGTACTGCTGCCTCCCCCTGGCTGAGCTATTCTCAATGTAAACTCAGACACACATCGCTTAAAACATAAACTGCAAATAAATAATGCAGAGAAATTGTGAGATACAATGTAATTACATACAAAATGTACTATGAATACGACAGAAATAATTGTACATTGCACATTTGTGTTAATGGTATTTTTCTGCTTTTGTTAAATCAAACAGAGAGTTGTTCCATTCATCCTAATGGTAAAATTTAAAGACATGGTTTTTAGTGTTGTTATACAAAAGTGCATTTTATTATATTTATATATCAGTTTAATTATGTATTTATTTTAGGATACTTTGCTACCATGCTTTGGGGGGAAAAAAACTGTGTATTTTTGTGCTGTTGTGGTCCAAATGCGCAACAATTGGTTTATTGTAAAACTGCAAGAGAGTGAGAGGACTGTTGTAATCAGGAGATATCTGCTCTCTTCGATAGAGAGCATCCTGTCTACATGACTTGTTTGTGCATGTGTGTGCATGTGTGTATATATGTGTGTGTGTGTGTGTGTGTGTGTTGGCTAGTCTTCTGCAACACGAGCTGTGCGACAGAGTCCCAGACTGCTGAAGGGAGATTAGAGGTGAGACGTCTAATCTCAGCGTAATCAGCTGCAGCATCTGAGCCTTCACTCCACATCACCTCTCTGAACAGGCCCAAACAGAAACTCATCTCAGAGAAACACAGCCCCGACGAGGCAGAAGACGTGACGGTGAGTATATCTGGTGTCCACCATCAAAGTAACAAGGAAAAGAAAACCCTAACGTAAAATTACATTAAACTGCTTTCATCTTTTTTTTCTGCATGGGGTGTTTGACAGATACATCAGATGCTACTAAAAGACTGTGAGAGCATAATATGTAAGAACGGCCAAGGACATGCTCAGGAAAACCACAGCTGAGTTGTTGTTGAGACTTAAAGTGTTGTGGTAAAAAGCAAGAGTGGAGATGGGGCTGCCCCATTTGGGGAAAATAAGACAGAATGGTAGACAGATAAAGTGAAGTGAGTGCATCAAGGACTGCTAAGACAATTAATCTACATTAAGACTGAATAAAGAGTGGACATCACAGCCAGTGAAGCAATGATAAGTATCTGTTTTCATCTCGAGTCGTTCACCTACTGATGACTCAATGATTAGTGCATTTGGGTAGACGGAGGAGAGGATACAGAAAGGAGAGGAGGCTGCCAGTGAACAGCTGCCCCTGTAATTTATATTGATGAGGGGACTGGCATGGTGGGGAGCTTCCAGCAGTTTGATCACCCAGGCAGAGTGGGGAGTTAGTGATACACGACCCATCCCTGTGGTTTGGGTTGGACTGGTAAGACCTCCAAAACACACATACACACGGAAACACACACACATACACAGACGAGACAGCCAAGCTCACATTACAAGTGCGGACTGCCGTTATCAGTGAAGCCAGTGTTTTCACTCCAAGAACAGAAATAGATCTACTGGGCAGCTATAATCATGCAGGGCAGACACATCTCCTTCATTATGACACCATCAGGCTTCGCTAAAGAAAAAAATTTCCCATAACCATCTCAATGACCATTAACTGGCCCTTGAACTTCTTCTGAACACACAGCTCTGATGAGCCTCTGCAGCCACTTCCTGTCTGCGAGGCACAGCAATCAACCACTTGTTAAGGGGGCTTACTTTGATTTCCTCACTCGGTTAAGGTTTGAATATTTCTAACTGAAATTAGACGCCCAAGTCCAGTTTATGCCCAGAGCTTTGAACCCGAGACTCCTGAATCATGCTCTTTGATTTGAGTCTCTCGTTCAGCGTGAAGGTGCTAATAGGAGTCGCACTTATGAAGTTAGTGGGATAGGAAATATAGGTTATAGCAGTCCTCTCTACCTTAAACACACACATTCACATGATAAAACAAAGAGACAAACAAGCAAACGGCCTAGCACACAATCATATTGCTAGTGTTGGAGATGGTTGTTTGAGTTAAGTAGAGCCGTCTCACATTGAAGATCATATCCTTTGCTCCACTGTCTGATGTAATAGAGAGATGAGGTGTTTTACAAGAGGAGAGGCAGCTTCACACAATCTAAAACACTCCGACCACTCTTACAGAAAAGCCCTCTGGCTTCCCCTCTCCACAAGTTTCATCAGAGTGATCAGAGCAAAAAGAATAGCCTTTAGGGCTAGTTTCTTCCATCGGCACAAAGGGGTAGGATTACACACACACACACACACACATGGTTGTAGCTGCATATACGGTACTGTAAGGACACACAGCAGAAGTCCACACTAAAGGCCGAGATACAGTGAAGCAGACTCCGTATACGCGCGTATATGCCCGTATACGCGCGTATACGGAGCCTCTGCTACAGCTCGGCTGATGTTCTCGCGTAGATTCTCGTGTTTTCGCTCCAAATTCTACGTCATTTCCTCCGTACCGTCACTTCCGATCGTCACTTCCGGTAGTTTTTCGCTCCAAACACTCGCGTTCTCCTTGTTGTAATATGAGCAGCTGAGCACGGAGTGCTTTTCCTGCAGCCCACAGCCCACCACAGCCCACCAGGGAATATATAAAACATCGCGCACCCAGGTAGGACCTGAATTCATTCATTTCATTCATCGAGTGAACGGAGGAAGAAGCGGTTACTTGACTTTAGGCAAAAAAACAAAAGAAAAGGCCCGATCAGCGATAAAAAAGAGGAATTTATTTCATTTGTGTAACATACAAAACAGTCCGGAGCCGGGGAAGTTTAGGTCAGACACCGCGCATCGCGTATGCGAATCGCGTATGCGTAGTAAAAAAATACCTTTGCGCGTACTTGCCCTGAGGGGCTACGCGGGGCTACGCTGCGTACGGGGCATACGTACGCTGCGTATTGGCGTATCGTGAGGACGCGCGAGTGTATCTCGCCCTTTAGTGTTTGCACATGCATTTTCAACTGCACTTCACATGTGTCAAAATACAAATCACCCGGAGATTATTGATTCCTGCAGGTTCGGCTGCTCAGTTCTTAACGTGCAATTGAAATTGAAATAACGTGCAGTGAAATTGAAAGGCTGAAAACCACAGTGTTACTTTAGCATCGGAAGAAAAGGCCTGCATCTTATCTTTGAGACACGTGTCACAGACTTTCTCTGTATGTTTAGATTACAATGATATGTATTGAAGAAGACAAAGTCTGATAGTTAGTGCAGCCTCAGAAGTTACAAACCACCACACAACACCACATCCTTGTTGTTCAGCTGCAAGGCCTTGCAGGGAACAAAGAGATGCTTTCACTACACTGCCTGCATTAAATGTGCATGATTATCTAGCAGTTACAACAGCGCACATCATTTTAATTTCCTCTCTGGGGTTATCGTCACATTGTTTCCAGTGTGGGGCTGAAGAAATCCAAAGCAGCAAGAGTGCACGGCATGTCAGTGTTTACAGTATTTTCTGGACTATAGGTCGCACGTTTATATAAGTTGCTTTGTCCAATTATTGTCAATAAATTGGAAGAATCCATAAACAGGTTGCACCTTTATATAAGTCGCATCTATTATGCGTCACCGCTACGCGACGCGTCAACGCGTCATTTGCCCTGCTGAAAATGACGACCACAGAAGCATGCACGGAAGGACTTTTCACAAGATTAACACTGTAAAAACAATTATTTGTCTGCTGAAAATTATAGCAAAAATGTGTCTTAGCTTAACCGTTCCTTAATAAATTCACGTAATGGTCAAATCGGCTGGATTTAATTTTTTTCACTTTGAAAAAGTACAAGGAAAAACAATGAAGCTAACCGCAACACATTTACGTCTATAAAACATCAAATTTGATCTCAAATAACTTCAACAGCTAACAGTTTGTAAATGTTCATCTAGTGATTACTTTCTGTAAGTTTGAAAAAAAATCTGCTGTGTGGTTTATGAGCTATTTGCTCAAACGTACAAGGAAAAATCAACGAAGCTAACCACGACACATTTACATCTAAAACATCGAATTTTATCTCAAACATCTCATAAAGCTAATCAGTTGTAAATATCCATCTAGTGATTACGTTCTGTAAGTTTGATCAAAATCTGTCCTGTGGTTCTTGACCTATTTTGCTAACAAACACTGAGCTAACAGCGAAGTAGCTAGTTCATACCTCCAGAGCAGGAGGCCGGGCAGCGACAGACTGAATCCGGCAAGAGGAGGCTCTCGTCGAACACAAGAGGTGGGAACGGTTGGTGTACCCTAGCGGACAAAGGTGGTACTGCACCATTTTTGCCAAAATGGAAAAACGTTCATATCTGAGCCAAAAATTGGTCTAAAAATATGGGAAAAATCCATAAACAAGTCTCACCTCTCTATAGGTCACAGGGCATGCAAATTAGGCAAAAAGGTGTGACTTATAGTCCAGAAAATATGGGTAGTTATTACAGAGCAAGTCTTGCAAAATGGTTTTTGTATAAAGTATGAAAGGGAAAACAAAATAAATGCACTGATGGAAACAGTTAAAACAATTTAATGACATGTTAGCTGACTTTTTAATTTGGAAGAATTTTTAAAAAGTACTTACAAGTGTGTGTCTTCTTTGCTACTGAGATACCTGCAAAGACAAAATAAAAAGATTCCAAATAAACATCAGAAACTGATAAAGAAAATTCCCACAAACCTCATATTACAGTATATGATATTCTGCTGAGTGACCGTGGTCACTTAGGTGGAAGGACTGTGTCAAGATGGGTAACACTTTAATTTCTGCAGGACGGATAGGGAATTTAAAAAAAGGAACAAACACAGTTTGGAATATTAGTTGAGTAGCTACACGGATCGGGCTCGAGCACATGACTAAGCCTGTGACCCTGAAGGGAATGGAGGAACTTGACCTCAGTGTTAGTTAGTCTATCTAAACAGACAAAAGAGGTGGTGTGTAGCAGTATTCAAAAGAACATGACCGGGAAAAAAAAAATCAAATTAAAATAACAGGTTACTCAATAGTAAATATCAAGTTGCGTAATTCATATTAAGACCATCATCACTCCTACAGGTTAATCAGCTACTTGGATTTTGCCTGTCCTGTCTGCAGCACTGGTCTAATGCCCCAGGACTCTGGCACAGACAATCGCGCACCCAGCCGAGGCCCCCCGCGGCCCCATGGACGCTCATGCTCCACAGGATGAGAGCAACACTAATAGATCCCACTTGCCATGCGAAAGCAATGGCAAATTTTTCTACAGCTTGCATCTGAAACTCAGGGGACAGCGACTTGACATGATTCAATAACTCGCTGCGAAAAAGGCGTCTGGACAGAGATAACAATGTTTCAAACACGTTCGTGGGGGGGAAAGAAGTCAAAGAGCAATGAGGGGGAAAACAAATAAGCCCTTTCAGTCGCTTATAAGCTATGTTTACATGGACATAAGTAATCGGATCAAACGGCCGAACGGATCAAAAGTCCGTCATGTAAACACCCCGGTCGGGTTATTTTTTGTGTATTCGGCGTGATCCGACCTAATTTGCGATCCGTTCGAAACGGGTGGTTTACGCCGATCCGTAGCCCGATGTGTGCGCATGTAAACACATGATCTGTTCCTTTTACCGGACTGTGGGAAACTGTCCTGACTGCGCATGTGCGCTGCGCGCACCCCCATCCCTCCCTCCCTCTCCCCCCTCGTGTTTACTTCTCCGCCTGGGCTGGCTAGTGGGTAGATGCTAACGCATGGTGGGGAAGTAAAACTGGTCGGTGAGCGATGCAACATTTGTAATGGAAACGTTAAAATAGCTCAAAACTATCGAACGCCTTGACCGAACGTGTAGTTATTCAAACAAGTACATGAAAAGCTGGAAGAAGCTGGAGATCGCTGGAAGAGCTTAAAGCTAAGTGCTACAAAGCTAAAAACAAAAACGGGACAAGTGGCTACGACCCCACCACTTTTTTATTTTACGTGTTGATGAACTGATGAGAGATCTGCCACTTCCAACACAGCAGGCAGCGGTGTGGATCTAGGTGATGAGGAGGAGAGGAATCTGAGGAGAGGAAGCTAACCAGGAGCAAAGCATCCTTTCTGGTAAGTTAGACTCTTCAAAACACATTAACCCTCTGTACTGTATTACTTGAGTAATTAGAAACAACAAATATGTAAAAATGTAATTATAATAAGAAATAAGAGTAGCTGTAGGGCTAGCATAGAACTACAGTATACTGTATTGTACATTAAAACTCCAACTAACCAGATAATTAACCTAACACATTTCAACATATCAGGGGTCCAGTTAAACTTTATTTTGTTTGTTTTTCAGATGATGAGTCCAGCTTTGAAGAGGCAGCTGGCAGCAGCACACAACAGACAGTGGCAGGTGATGGTGGCACGTGGCAGGTGATGGTGGCACGTGGCAGGTGATGGTGGCAGGTGATGGTGGCAGGTGGCAGAAGATGCAAGAGTCCCACATCTTCTACTGAGGAATCCCAAGAAGTTCACACATGTGCTTTAGAACAACTCAAAACTGATTTGAAAATGTTTCAATTCTCCACAACCATGTTTCTTTGTCCCCTGACAGATCTGTAAATGTATTTTTTACACAGACATTAGGATTGATAGTTTATGGTACAATTAAGATGTCCTAACTTAATACAGTCAGATGGTTTAATAAGGACTCTGAGTTTCTGCATGACTCACAGGATAAAAACACATTTGCTGTTCTATCAGATACAGAAACATACATTTTGGAAGTAAAATCGATTATTTTGTCACCAATTTTGTTTTCCGAAATCACATGCATACATCGAAATTGTGAAAGTATGTGATGAGTTGTTAAAGAAGTTACTGAATTACAGGTTACTGTAGTTTTTAAATGACCAAAGAAATTTTTTGTTGTTATCATTACAAGATGTGATCTGTGCACATCGTCTGTTTTGTACAAACGTTTTGAACGTTTAATTTTTATGTTTTTCTGATACACCTCAAATTGCACTAAGAATGAAACATGTTTCAAACAAGCAATTTCAACTGTTTACAAGAATGTGTTAAAATGTTTGGTCCATTAAAGAGCTCAGATGTTCACTAGTATTACTTGCAGTTGTTTATTGTGATAATAATTTTATACAAATGTTAACTGCATGTGAACACAAATACATAAGTACAGTATCTTTTTAGAAGAACTCTCCACTGTGACTTCAGAAACCCGGTCATCTCTACCTCCACCTGACAGCGCCAAGGTAAACATTAAATGACTTGTTGAGGAGTCAGACGAGGACAGTTTGCGTATCCTTTGACGAGCCAGTCCAACAGCGGGCACGATCACCAACAATGAAGAGACGGACGTCCTTTGCTTCAATGTTCCTCACAGACTGCAAAAAAGGACATGCCAATATTTAGTGTTCAACTTTTTATTTGTTTAAAGTTATGGTTCAAACAAATTTTATTTGAAAGAAAACTTTACAGCTAAGTATGTCTTCTGATATACTTAGCTGTAATAGTTGTAAAATTAAATACAATATAGTAAATGTTAGCCTTACATTTTGGCAACATTTAACTATTTGTTTAAAGACATGGTTCAAACAAATGTTATTTTAAATAAAACTTTACAGCTAAGCATCTCTACTTTGAGATACTGTACTTAGCTGTAATCGTTGTAGTAATACTACAGTAAATACATAAATATTAGCCTTACTTTTGGTAACAGATGAGCCCTTTGACAGAGGTCTGAGTGGCGCAGGACGTTGGCATCATGGCAGGGCACTGCCTGGCATCGTGACACTGATGCTCCAGAAACAGGAAAACAGAGGAAGAATAGTAATTAATAACAAATACAGACAGTATCACGCAGACAGGTAGAAAAGGAAAGGACAAAAAGTTTATTAGCATACAGCGTTTTTATTATCTTACCAACAGTTGTTGTCCACGACAGCTTGGAGGACAGAGGACGTCCAGCGCTCTCATCCTGTGAATAAAAAAACTAAAAGCACGCGCTGCTTCACCTGTAGTTCATTCAGGGAGTGCAGTAAAACTCAGTCGCCGTCATTACAATCTGGTGCGGGTCCATTTTGGACGCGTATGTTTACTTTCGTCCCGGAAGTAGCTTCTTCTTCTGTGGTTTTTACGAAAGTAACTTCCTCTTCGTTTTTTTTTTTTTAAG
>JBBPBX010040998.1:0-24406 GCA_038048925.1 Garcialebias charrua
ATTTAAACATGTTTTTAGCAAAATGAAAGAAACCTGGAGCTTATCTTTTTTCCATTTGCGTTCTGCACGCCTGCAGAGACGTCTCGCTGCCCTGGTTGTCTCATTTATCCATGGGTATTTTGCCAGCTTTGGTTGCCTGACTTTTAGTGGGGCCACAATGTCTAGGATCTCAGTGCAGGTCTCATTGTGGCTACTGAGCAGCTCCTGTGTGCTGACACAGGGAGATGCTTCAGGGGCTGTAACAGTAATGGAGGTGAAAGCAGAAGAGAAAAGTGTGGAGACACTGGAGTGTGGACACTAATGGACTGGAGACATGTCCAGGTGTCTCTGTGATGGACTGGAGACATCTCCAGGTGTCTCTGTGATGGACTGGAGACCTGTCCTGATGTCTCTGTGATGGACTGGAGACCTGTCCAGGTGTCTCTGTGATGGACTGGAGACCTGTCCAGGTGTCTCTGTGATGGACTGGAGACCTGTCCAGGTGTCTCTGTGATGGACTGGAGACCTGTCCAGGTGTCTCTGTGATGGACTGGAGACCTGTCCAGGTGTCTCTGTGATGGACTGGAGACCTGTCCAGGTGTCTCTGTGATGGACTGGAGACCTGTCCAGGTGTCTCTGTGATGGACTGGAGACCTGTCCAGGTGTCTCTGTGATGGACTGGAGACCTGTCCAGGTGTCTCTGTGATGGACTGGAGACCTGTCCAGGTGTCTCTGTGATGGACTGGAGACCTGTCCAGGTGTCTCTGTGATGGACTGGAGACCTGTCCAGGTGTCTCTGTGATGGACTGGAGACCTGTCCAGGTGTCTCTGTGATGGACTGGAGACCTGTCCAGGTGTCTCTGTGATGGACTGGAGACCTGTCCAGGTGTCTCTGTGATGGACTGGAGACCTGTCCAGGTGTCTCTGTGATGGACTGGAGACCTGTCCAGGTGTCTCTGTGATGGACTGGAGACCTGTCCAGGTGTCTCTGTGATGGACTGGAGACCTGTCCAGGTGTCTCTGTGATGGACTGGAGACCTGTCCAGGTGTCTCTGTGATGGACTGGAGACCTGTCCAGGTGTCTCTGTGATGGACTGGAGACCTGTCCAGGTGTCTCTGTGATGGACTGGAGACCTGTCCAGGTGTCTCTGTGATGGACTGGAGACCTGTCCAGGTGTCTCTGTGATGGACTGGAGACCTGTCCAGGTGTCTCTGTGATGGACTGGAGACCTGTCCAGGTGTCTCTGTGATGGACTGGAGACCTGTCCAGGTGTCTCTGTGATGGACTGGAGACCTGTCCAGGTGTCTCTGTGATGGACTGGAGACCTGTCCAGGTGTCTCTGTGATGGACTGGAGACCTGTCCAGGTGTCTCTGTGATGGACTGGAGACCTGTCCAGGTGTCTCTGTGATGGACTGGAGACCTGTCCAGGTGTCTCTGTGATGGACTGGAGACCTGTCCAGGTGTCTCTGTGATGGACTGGAGACCTGTCCAGGTGTCTCTGTGATGGACTGGAGACCTGTCCAGGTGTCTCTGTGATGGACTGGAGACCTGTCCAGGTGTCTCTGTGATGGACTGGAGACCTGTCCAGGTGTCTCTGTGATGGACTGGAGACCTGTCCAGGTGTCTCTGTGATGGACTGGAGACCTGTCCAGGTGTCTCTGTGATGGACTGGAGACCTGTCCAGGTGTCTCTGTGATGGACTGGAGACCTGTCCAGGTGTCTCTGTGATGGACTGGAGACCTGTCCAGGTGTCTCTGTGATGGACTGGAGACCTGTCCAGGTGTCTCTGTGATGGACTGGAGACCTGTCCAGGTGTCTCTGTGATGGACTGGAGACCTGTCCAGGTGTCTCTGTGATGGACTGGAGACCTGTCCAGGTGTCTCTGTGATGGACTGGAGACCTGTCCAGGTGTCTCTGTGATGGACTGGAGACCTGTCCAGGTGTCTCTGTGATGGACTGGAGACCTGTCCAGGTGTCTCTGTGATGGACTGGAGACCTGTCCAGGTGTCTCTGTGATGGACTGGAGACCTGTCCAGGTGTCTCTGTGATGGACTGGAGACCTGTCCAGGTGTCTCTGTGATGGACTGGAGACCTGTCCAGGTGTCTCTGTGATGGACTGGAGACCTGTCCAGGTGTCTCTGTGATGGACTGGAGACCTGTCCAGGTGTCTCTGTGATGGACTGGAGACCTGTCCAGGTGTCTCTGTGATGGACTGGAGACCTGTCCAGGTGTCTCTGTGATGGACTGGAGACCTGTCCAGGTGTCTCTGTGATGGACTGGAGACCTGTCCAGGTGTCTCTGTGATGGACTGGAGACCTGTCCAGGTGTCTCTGTGATGGACTGGAGACCTGTCCAGGTGTCTCTGTGATGGACTGGAGACCTGTCCAGGTGTCTCTGTGATGGACTGGAGACCTGTCCAGGTGTCTCTGTGATGGACTGGAGACCTGTCCAAGTGTCTCTGTGATGGACTGGAGACCTGTCCAAGTGTCTCTGTGATGGACTGGAGATCTGTCCAAGTGTCTCTGTGATGGACTGGAGACCTGTCCAGGTGTCTCTGTGATGGACTGGAGACCTGTCCAGGTGTCTCTGTGATGGACTGGAGACCTGTCCAAGTGTCTCTGTGATGGACTGGAGATCTGTCCAAGTGTCTCTGTGATGGACTGGAGACCTGTCCAGGTGTCTCTGTGATGGACTGGAGACCTGTCCAGGTGTCTCTGTGATGGACTGGAGACCTGTCCAAGTGTCTCTGTGATGGACTGGAGACCTGTCCAGGTGTCTCTGTGATGGACTGGAGACCTGTCCAGGTGTCTCTGTGATGGACTGGAGACCTGTCCAGGTGTCTCTGTGATGGACTGGAGACCTGTCCAGGTGTCTCTGTGATGGACTGGAGACCTGTCCAGGTGTCTCTGTGATGGACTGGAGACCTGTCCAGGTGTCTCTGTGATGGACTGGAGACCTGTCCAGGTGTCTCTGTGATGGACTGGAGACCTGTCCAGGTGTCTCTGTGATGGACTGGAGACCTGTCCAGGTGTCTCTGTGATGGACTGGAGACCTGTCCAGGTGTCTCTGTGATGGACTGGAGACCTGTCCAGGTGTCTCTGTGATGGACTGGAGACCTGTCCAGGTGTCTCTGTGATGGACTGGAGACCTGTCCAGGTGTCTCTGTGATGGACTGGAGACCTGTCCAGGTGTCTCTGTGATGGACTGGAGACCTGTCCAGGTGTCTCTGTGATGGACTGGAGACCTGTCCAGGTGTCTCTGTGATGGACTGGAGACCTGTCCAGGTGTCTCTGTGATGGACTGGAGACCTGTCCAGGTGTCTCTGTGATGGACTGGAGACCTGTCCAGGTGTCTCTGTGATGGACTGGAGACCTGTCCAGGTGTCTCTGTGATGGACTGGAGACCTGTCCAGGTGTCTCTGTGATGGACTGGAGACCTGTCCAGGTGTCTCTGTGATGGACTGGAGACCTGTCCAGGTGTCTCTGTGATGGACTGGAGACCTGTCCAGGTGTCTCTGTGATGGACTGGAGACCTGTCCAGGTGTCTCTGTGATGGACTGGAGACCTGTCCAGGTGTCTCTGTGATGGACTGGAGACCTGTCCAGGTGTCTCTGTGATGGACTGGAGACCTGTCCAGGTGTCTCTGTGATGGACTGGAGACCTGTCCAGGTGTCTCTGTGATGGACTGGAGACCTGTCCAGGTGTCTCTGTGATGGACTGGAGACCTGTCCAGGTGTCTCTGTGATGGACTGGAGACCTGTCCAGGTGTCTCTGTGATGGACTGGAGACCTGTCCAGGTGTCTCTGTGATGGACTGGAGACCTGTCCAGGTGTCTCTGTGATGGACTGGAGACCTGTCCAGGTGTCTCTGTGATGGACTGGAGACCTGTCCAGGTGTCTCTGTGATGGACTGGAGACCTGTCCAGGTGTCTCTGTGATGGACTGGAGACCTGTCCAGGTGTCTCTGTGATGGACTGGAGACCTGTCCAGGTGTCTCTGTGATGGACTGGAGACCTGTCCAGGTGTCTCTGTGATGGACTGGAGACCTGTCCAGGTGTCTCTGTGATGGACTGGAGACCTGTCCAGGTGTCTCTGTGATGGACTGGAGACCTGTCCAGGTGTCTCTGTGATGGACTGGAGACCTGTCCAGGTGTCTCTGTGATGGACTGGAGACCTGTCCAGGTGTCTCTGTGATGGACTGGAGACCTGTCCAGGTGTCTCTGTGATGGACTGGAGACCTGTCCAGGTGTCTCTGTGATGGACTGGAGACCTGTCCAGGTGTCTCTGTGATGGACTGGAGACCTGTCCAGGTGTCTCTGTGATGGACTGGAGACCTGTCCAGGTGTCTCTGTGATGGACTGGAGACCTGTCCAGGTGTCTCTGTGATGGACTGGAGACCTGTCCAGGTGTCTCTGTGATGGACTGGAGACCTGTCCAGGTGTCTCTGTGATGGACTGGAGACCTGTCCAGGTGTCTCTGTGATGGACTGGAGACCTGTCCAGGTGTCTCTGTGATGGACTGGAGACCTGTCCAGGTGTCTCTGTGATGGACTGGAGACCTGTCCAGGTGTCTCTGTGATGGACTGGAGACCTGTCCAGGTGTCTCTGTGATGGACTGGAGACCTGTCCAGGTGTCTCTGTGATGGACTGGAGACCTGTCCAGGTGTCTCTGTGATGGACTGGAGACCTGTCCAGGTGTCTCTGTGATGGACTGGAGACCTGTCCAGGTGTCTCTGTGATGGACTGGAGACCTGTCCAGGTGTCTCTGTGATGGACTGGAGACCTGTCCAGGTGTCTCTGTGATGGACTGGAGACCTGTCCAGGTGTCTCTGTGATGGACTGGAGACCTGTCCAGGTGTCTCTGTGATGGACTGGAGACCTGTCCAGGTGTCTCTGTGATGGACTGGAGACCTGTCCAGGTGTCTCTGTGATGGACTGGAGACCTGTCCAGGTGTCTCTGTGATGGACTGGAGACCTGTCCAGGTGTCTCTGTGATGGACTGGAGACCTGTCCAGGTGTCTCTGTGATGGACTGGAGACCTGTCCAGGTGTCTCTGTGATGGACTGGAGACCTGTCCAGGTGTCTCTGTGATGGACTGGAGACCTGTCCAGGTGTCTCTGTGATGGACTGGAGACCTGTCCAGGTGTCTCTGTGATGGACTGGAGACCTGTCCAGGTGTCTCTGTGATGGACTGGAGACCTGTCCAGGTGTCTCTGTGATGGACTGGAGACCTGTCCAGGTGTCTCTGTGATGGACTGGAGACCTGTCCAGGTGTCTCTGTGATGGACTGGAGACCTGTCCAGGTGTCTCTGTGATGGACTGGAGACCTGTCCAGGTGTCTCTGTGATGGACTGGAGACCTGTCCAGGTGTCTCTGTGATGGACTGGAGACCTGTCCAGGTGTCTCTGTGATGGACTGGAGACCTGTCCAGGTGTCTCTGTGATGGACTGGAGACCTGTCCAGGTGTCTCTGTGATGGACTGGAGACCTGTCCAGGTGTCTCTGTGATGGACTGGAGACCTGTCCAGGTGTCTCTGTGATGGACTGGAGACCTGTCCAGGTGTCTCTGTGATGGACTGGAGACCTGTCCAGGTGTCTCTGTGATGGACTGGAGACCTGTCCAGGTGTCTCTGTGATGGACTGGAGACCTGTCCAGGTGTCTCTGTGATGGACTGGAGACCTGTCCAGGTGTCTCTGTGATGGACTGGAGACCTGTCCAGGTGTCTCTGTGATGGACTGGAGACCTGTCCAGGTGTCTCTGTGATGGACTGGAGACCTGTCCAGGTGTCTCTGTGATGGACTGGAGACCTGTCCAGGTGTCTCTGTGATGGACTGGAGACCTGTCCAGGTGTCTCTGTGATGGACTGGAGACCTGTCCAGGTGTCTCTGTGATGGACTGGAGACCTGTCCAGGTGTCTCTGTGATGGACTGGAGACCTGTCCAGGTGTCTCTGTGATGGACTGGAGACCTGTCCAGGTGTCTCTGTGATGGACTGGAGACCTGTCCAGGTGTCTCTGTGATGGACTGGAGACCTGTCCAGGTGTCTCTGTGATGGACTGGAGACCTGTCCAGGTGTCTCTGTGATGGACTGGAGACCTGTCCAGGTGTCTCTGTGATGGACTGGAGACCTGTCCAGGTGTCTCTGTGATGGACTGGAGACCTGTCCAGGTGTCTCTGTGATGGACTGGAGACCTGTCCAGGTGTCTCTGTGATGGACTGGAGACCTGTCCAGGTGTCTCTGTGATGGACTGGAGACCTGTCCAGGTGTCTCTGTGATGGACTGGAGACCTGTCCAGGTGTCTCTGTGATGGACTGGAGACCTGTCCAGGTGTCTCTGTGATGGACTGGAGACCTGTCCAGGTGTCTCTGTGATGGACTGGAGACCTGTCCAGGTGTCTCTGTGATGGACTGGAGACCTGTCCAGGTGTCTCTGTGATGGACTGGAGACCTGTCCAGGTGTCTCTGTGATGGACTGGAGACCTGTCCAGGTGTCTCTGTGATGGACTGGAGACCTGTCCAGGTGTCTCTGTGATGGACTGGAGACCTGTCCAGGTGTCTCTGTGATGGACTGGAGACCTGTCCAGGTGTCTCTGTGATGGACTGGAGACCTGTCCAGGTGTCTCTGTGATGGACTGGAGACCTGTCCAGGTGTCTCTGTGATGGACTGGAGACCTGTCCAGGTGTCTCTGTGATGGACTGGAGACCTGTCCAGGTGTCTCTGTGATGGACTGGAGACCTGTCCAGGTGTCTCTGTGATGGACTGGAGACCTGTCCAGGTGTCTCTGTGATGGACTGGAGACCTGTCCAGGTGTCTCTGTGATGGACTGGAGACCTGTCCAGGTGTCTCTGTGATGGACTGGAGACCTGTCCAGGTGTCTCTGTGATGGACTGGAGACCTGTCCAGGTGTCTCTGTGATGGACTGGAGACCTGTCCAGGTGTCTCTGTGATGGACTGGAGACCTGTCCAGGTGTCTCTGTGATGGACTGGAGACCTGTCCAGGTGTCTCTGTGATGGACTGGAGACCTGTCCAGGTGTCTCTGTGATGGACTGGAGACCTGTCCAGGTGTCTCTGTGATGGACTGGAGACCTGTCCAGGTGTCTCTGTGATGGACTGGAGACCTGTCCAGGTGTCTCTGTGATGGACTGGAGACCTGTCCAGGTGTCTCTGTGATGGACTGGAGACCTGTCCAGGTGTCTCTGTGATGGACTGGAGACCTGTCCAGGTGTCTCTGTGATGGACTGGAGACCTGTCCAGGTGTCTCTGTGATGGACTGGAGACCTGTCCAGGTGTCTCTGTGATGGACTGGAGACCTGTCCAGGTGTCTCTGTGATGGACTGGAGACCTGTCCAGGTGTCTCTGTGATGGACTGGAGACCTGTCCAGGTGTCTCTGTGATGGACTGGAGACCTGTCCAGGTGTCTCTGTGATGGACTGGAGACCTGTCCAGGTGTCTCTGTGATGGACTGGAGACCTGTCCAGGTGTCTCTGTGATGGACTGGAGACCTGTCCAGGTGTCTCTGTGATGGACTGGAGACCTGTCCAGGTGTCTCTGTGATGGACTGGAGACCTGTCCAGATGTCTCTGTGATGGACTGGAGACCTGTCCAGGTGTCTCTGTGATGGACTGGAGACCTGTCCAGGTGTCTCTGTGATGGACTGGAGACCTGTCCAGGTGTCTCTGTGATGGACTGGAGACCTGTCCAGGTGTCTCTGTGATGGACTGGAGACCTGTCCAGGTGTCTCTGTGATGGACTGGAGACCTGTCCAGGTGTCTCTGTGATGGACTGGAGACCTGTCCAGGTGTCTCTGTGATGGACTGGAGACCTGTCCAGGTGTCTCTGTGATGGACTGGAGACCTGTCCAGGTGTCTCTGTGATGGACTGGAGACCTGTCCAGGTGTCTCTGTGATGGACTGGAGACCTGTCCAGGTGTCTCTGTGATGGACTGGAGACCTGTCCAGGTGTCTCTGTGATGGACTGGAGACCTGTCCAGGTGTCTCTGTGATGGACTGGAGACCTGTCCAGGTGTCTCTGTGATGGACTGGAGACCTGTCCAGGTGTCTCTGTGATGGACTGGAGACCTGTCCAGGTGTCTCTGTGATGGACTGGAGACCTGTCCAGGTGTCTCTGTGATGGACTGGAGACCTGTCCAGGTGTCTCTGTGATGGACTGGAGACCTGTCCAGGTGTCTCTGTGATGGACTGGAGACCTGTCCAGGTGTCTCTGTGATGGACTGGAGACCTGTCCAGGTGTCTCTGTGATGGACTGGAGACCTGTCCAGGTGTCTCTGTGATGGACTGGAGACCTGTCCAGGTGTCTCTGTGATGGACTGGAGACCTGTCCAGGTGTCTCTGTGATGGACTGGAGACCTGTCCAGGTGTCTCTGTGATGGACTGGAGACCTGTCCAGGTGTCTCTGTGATGGACTGGAGACCTGTCCAGGTGTCTCTGTGATGGACTGGAGACCTGTCCAGGTGTCTCTGTGATGGACTGGAGACCTGTCCAGGTGTCTCTGTGATGGACTGGAGACCTGTCCAGGTGTCTCTGTGATGGACTGGAGACCTGTCCAGGTGTCTCTGTGATGGACTGGAGACCTGTCCAGGTGTCTCTGTGATGGACTGGAGACCTGTCCAGGTGTCTCTGTGATGGACTGGAGACCTGTCCAGGTGTCTCTGTGATGGACTGGAGACCTGTCCAGGTGTCTCTGTGATGGACTGGAGACCTGTCCAGGTGTCTCTGTGATGGACTGGAGACCTGTCCAGGTGTCTCTGTGATGGACTGGAGACCTGTCCAGGTGTCTCTGTGATGGACTGGAGACCTGTCCAGGTGTCTCTGTGATGGACTGGAGACCTGTCCAGGTGTCTCTGTGATGGACTGGAGACCTGTCCAGGTGTCTCTGTGATGGACTGGAGACCTGTCCAGGTGTCTCTGTGATGGACTGGAGACCTGTCCAGGTGTCTCTGTGATGGACTGGAGACCTGTCCAGGTGTCTCTGTGATGGACTGGAGACCTGTCCAGGTGTCTCTGTGATGGACTGGAGACCTGTCCAGGTGTCTCTGTGATGGACTGGAGACCTGTCCAGGTGTCTCTGTGATGGACTGGAGACCTGTCCAGGTGTCTCTGTGATGGACTGGAGACCTGTCCAGGTGTCTCTGTGATGGACTGGAGACCTGTCCAGGTGTCTCTGTGATGGACTGGAGACCTGTCCAGGTGTCTCTGTGATGGACTGGAGACCTGTCCAGGTGTCTCTGTGATGGACTGGAGACCTGTCCAGGTGTCTCTGTGATGGACTGGAGACCTGTCCAGGTGTCTCTGTGATGGACTGGAGACCTGTCCAGGTGTCTCTGTGATGGACTGGAGACCTGTCCAGGTGTCTCTGTGATGGACTGGAGACCTGTCCAGGTGTCTCTGTGATGGACTGGAGACCTGTCCAGGTGTCTCTGTGATGGACTGGAGACCTGTCCAGGTGTCTCTGTGATGGACTGGAGACATGTCCAGGTGTCTCTGTGATGGACTGGAGACATGTCCAGGTGTCTCTGTGATGGACTGGAGACATGTCCAGGTGTCTCTGTGATGGACTGGAGACATGTCCAGGTGTCTCTGTGATGGACTGGAGACATGTCCAGGTGTCTCTGTGATGGACTGGAGACATGTCCAGGTGTCTCTGTGATGGACTGGAGACCTGTCCAGGTGTCTCTGTGATGGACTGGAGACATGTCCAGGTGTCTCTGTGATGGACTGGAGACATGTCCAGGTGTCTCTGTGATGGACTGGAGACCTGTCCAGGTGTCTCTGTGATGGACTGGAGACCTGTCCAGGTGTCTCTGTGATGGACTGGAGACCTGTCCAGGTGTCTCTGTGATGGACTGGAGACCTGTCCAGGTGTCTCTGTGATGGACTGGAGACCTGTCCAGGTGTCTCTGTGATGGACTGGAGACCTGTCCAGGTGTCTCTGTGATGGACTGGAGACCTGTCCAGGTGTCTCTGTGATGGACTGGAGACCTGTCCAGGTGTCTCTGTGATGGACTGGAGATCTGTCCAAGTGTCTCTGTGATGGACTGGAGATCTGTCCAAGTGTCTCTGTGATGGACTGGAGACCTGTCCAGGTGTCTCTGTGATGGACTGGAGACCTGTCCAGGTGTCTCTGTGATGGACTGGAGACATGTCCAGGTGTCTCTGTGATGGACTGGAGACCTGTCCAGGTGTCTCTGTGATGGACTGGAGACCTGTCCAGGTGTCTCTGTGATGGACTGGAGACCTGTCCAGGTGTCTCTGTGATGGACTGGAGACATGTCCAGGTGTCTCTGTGATGGACTGGAGACCTGTCCAGGTGTCTCTGTGATGGACTGGAGACCTGTCCAGGTGTCTCTGTGATGGACTGGAGACATGTCCAGGTGTCTCTGTGATGGACTGGAGACCTGTCCAGGTGTCTCTGTGATGGACTGGAGACCTGTCCAGGTGTCTCTGTGATGGACTGGAGACCTGTCCAGGTGTCTCTGTGATGGACTGGAGACCTGTCCAGGTGTCTCTGTGATGGACTGGAGACCTGTCCAGGTGTCTCTGTGATGGACTGGAGACCTGTCCAGGTGTCTCTGTGATGGACTGGAGACCTGTCCAGGTGTCTCTGTGATGGACTGGAGACCTGTCCAGGTGTCTCTGTGATGGACTGGAGACCTGTCCAGGTGTCTCTGTGATGGACTGGAGACATGTCCAGGTGTCTCTGTGATGGACTGGAGACCTGTCCAGGTGTCTCTGTGATGGACTGGAGACCTGTCCAGGTGTCTCTGTGATGGACTGGAGACATGTCCAGGTGTCTCTGTGATGGACTGGAGACCTGTCCAGGTGTCTCTGTGATGGACTGGAGACCTGTCCAGGTGTCTCTGTGATGGACTGGAGACATGTCCAGGTGTCTCTGTGATGGACTGGAGACCTGTCCAGGTGTCTCTGTGATGGACTGGAGACATGTCCAGGTGTCTCTGTGATGGACTGGAGACATGTCCAGGTGTCTCTGTGATGGACTGGAGACATGTCCAGGTGTCTCTGTGATGGACTGGAGACATGTCCAGGTGTCTCTGTGATGGACTGGAGACATGTCCAGGTGTCTCTGTGATGGACTGGAGACATGTCCAGGTGTCTCTGTGATGGACTGGAGACCTGTCCAGGTGTCTCTGTGATGGACTGGAGACATGTCCAGGTGTCTCTGTGATGGACTGGAGACCTGTCCAGGTGTCTCTGTGATGGACTGGAGACCTGTCCAGGTGTCTCTGTGATGGACTGGAGACATGTCCAGGTGTCTCTGTGATGGACTGGAGACATGTCCAGGTGTCTCTGTGATGGACTGGAGACATGTCCAGGTGTCTCTGTGATGGACTGGAGACCTGTCCAGGTGTCTCTGTGATGGACTGGAGACCTGTCCAGGTGTCTCTGTGATGGACTGGAGACATGTCCAGGTGTCTCTGTGATGGACTGGAGACATGTCCAGGTGTCTCTGTGATGGACTGGAGACCTGTCCAGGTGTCTCTGTGATGGACTGGAGACCTGTCCAGGTGTCTCTGTGATGGACTGGAGACCTGTCCAGGTGTCTCTGTGATGGACTGGAGACATGTCCAGGTGTCTCTGTGATGGACTGGAGACCTGTCCAGGTGTCTCTGTGATGGACTGGAGACCTGTCCAGGTGTCTCTGTGATGGACTGGAGACCTGTCCAGGTGTCTCTGTGATGGACTGGAGACCTGTCCAGGTGTCTCTGTGATGGACTGGAGACATGTCCAGGTGTCTCTGTGATGGACTGGAGACATGTCCAGGTGTCTCTGTGATGGACTGGAGACATGTCCAGGTGTCTCTGTGATGGACTGGAGACATGTCCAGGTGTCTCTGTGATGGACTGGAGACCTGTCCAGGTGTCTCTGTGATGGACTGGAGACATGTCCAGGTGTCTCTGTGATGGACTGGAGACATGTCCAGGTGTCTCTGTGATGGACTGGAGACCTGTCCAGGTGTCTCTGTGATGGACTGGAGACCTGTCCAGGTGTCTCTGTGATGGACTGGAGACCTGTCCAGGTGTCTCTGTGATGGACTGGAGACCTGTCCAGGTGTCTCTGTGATGGACTGGAGACCTGTCCAGGTGTCTCTGTGATGGACTGGAGACCTGTCCAGGTGTCTCTGTGATGGACTGGAGACCTGTCCAGGTGTCTCTGTGATGGACTGGAGACCTGTCCAGGTGTCTCTGTGATGGACTGGAGACCTGTCCAGGTGTCTCTGTGATGGACTGGAGACATGTCCAGGTGTCTCTGTGATGGACTGGAGACATGTCCAGGTGTCTCTGTGATGGACTGGAGACCTGTCCAGGTGTCTCTGTGATGGACTGGAGACCTGTCCAGGTGTCTCTGTGATGGACTGGAGACATGTCCAGGTGTCTCTGTGATGGACTGGAGACCTGTCCAGGTGTCTCTGTGATGGACTGGAGACCTGTCCAGGTGTCTCTGTGATGGACTGGAGACCTGTCCAGGTGTCTCTGTGATGGACTGGAGACATGTCCAGGTGTCTCTGTGATGGACTGGAGACATGTCCAGGTGTCTCTGTGATGGACTGGAGACCTGTCCAGGTGTCTCTGTGATGGACTGGAGACATGTCCAGGTGTCTCTGTGATGGACTGGAGACCTGTCCAGGTGTCTCTGTGATGGACTGGAGACCTGTCCAGGTGTCTCTGTGATGGACTGGAGACCTGTCCAGGTGTCTCTGTGATGGACTGGAGACCTGTCCAGGTGTCTCTGTGATGGACTGGAGACATGTCCAGGTGTCTCTGTGATGGACTGGAGACCTGTCCAGGTGTCTCTGTGATGGACTGGAGACATGTCCAGGTGTCTCTGTGATGGACTGGAGACATGTCCAGGTGTCTCTGTGATGGACTGGAGACATGTCCAGGTGTCTCTGTGATGGACTGGAGACATGTCCAGGTGTCTCTGTGATGGACTGGAGACATGTCCAGGTGTCTCTGTGATGGACTGGAGACATGTCCAGGTGTCTCTGTGATGGACTGGAGACATGTCCAGGTGTCTCTGTGATGGACTGGAGACCTGTCCAGGTGTCTCTGTGATGGACTGGAGACCTGTCCAGGTGTCTCTGTGATGGACTGGAGACCTGTCCAGGTGTCTCTGTGATGGACTGGAGACCTGTCCAGGTGTCTCTGTGATGGACTGGAGACCTGTCCAGGTGTCTCTGTGATGGACTGGAGACCTGTCCAGGTGTCTCTGTGATGGACTGGAGACCTGTCCAGGTGTCTCTGTGATGGACTGGAGACCTGTCCAGGTGTCTCTGTGATGGACTGGAGACCTGTCCAGGTGTCTCTGTGATGGACTGGAGACCTGTCCAGGTGTCTCTGTGATGGACTGGAGACCTGTCCAGGTGTCTCTGTGATGGACTGGAGACCTGTCCAGGTGTCTCTGTGATGGACTGGAGACCTGTCCAGGTGTCTCTGTGATGGACTGGAGACCTGTCCAGGTGTCTCTGTGATGGACTGGAGACCTGTCCAGGTGTCTCTGTGATGGACTGGAGATGTCCAGGTGTCTCTGTGATGGACTGGAGACCTGTCCAGGTGTCTCTGTGATGGACTGGAGATCTGTCCAGGTGTCTCTGTGATGGACTGGAGATCTGTCCAAGTGTCTCTGTGATGGACTGGAGACCTGTCCAGTGTCTCTGTGATGGACTGGAGACCTGTCCAGGTGTCTCTGTGATGGACTGGAGACCTGTCCAAGTGTCTCTGTGATGGACTGGAGACCTGTCCAAGTGTCTCTGTGATGGACTGGAGACCTGTCCAGGTGTCTCTGTGATGGACTGGAGACCTGTCCAGGTGTCTCTGTGATGGACTGGAGACCTGTCCAGGTGTCTCTGTGATGGACTGGAGACCTGTCCAGGTGTCTCTGTGATGGACTGGAGACCTGTCCAGGTGTCTCTGTGATGGACTGGAGACCTGTCCAGGTGTCTCTGTGATGGACTGGAGACCTGTCCAGGTGTCTCTGTGATGGACTGGAGACCTGTCCAGGTGTCTCTGTGATGGACTGGAGACATGTCCAGGTGTCTCTGTGATGGACTGGAGACCTGTCCAGGTGTCTCTGTGATGGACTGGAGACCTGTCCAGGTGTCTCTGTGATGGACTGGAGACATGTCCAGGTGTCTCTGTGATGGACTGGAGACCTGTCCAGGTGTCTCTGTGATGGACTGGAGACATGTCCAGGTGTCTCTGTGATGGACTGGAGACATGTCCAGGTGTCTCTGTGATGGACTGGAGACATGTCCAGGTGTCTCTGTGATGGACTGGAGACCTGTCCAGGTGTCTCTGTGATGGACTGGAGACCTGTCCAGGTGTCTCTGTGATGGACTGGAGACCTGTCCAGGTGTCTCTGTGATGGACTGGAGACCTGTCCAGGTGTCTCTGTGATGGACTGGAGACCTGTCCAGGTGTCTCTGTGATGGACTGGAGACCTGTCCAGGTGTCTCTGTGATGGACTGGAGACCTGTCCAGGTGTCTCTGTGATGGACTGGAGACCTGTCCAGGTGTCTCTGTGATGGACTGGAGATCTGTCCAGGTGTCTCTGTGATGGACTGGAGACCTGTCCAGTGTCTCTGTGATGGACTGGAGACCTGTCCAGTGTCTCTGTGATGGACTGGAGACCTGTCCAGGTGTCTCTGTGATGGACTGGAGATCTGTCCAGTGTCTCTGTGATGGACTGGAGACCTGTCCAGTGTCTCTGTGATGGACTGGAGATCTGTCCAAGTGTCTCTGTGATGGACTGGAGATCTGTCCAGATGTCTCTGTGATGGACTGGAGATCTGTCCAAGTGTCTCTGTGATGGACTGGAGATCTGTCCAGGTGTCTCTGTGATGGACTGGAGACCTGTCCAGGTGTCTCTGTGATGGACTGGAGACCTGTCCAGGTGTCTCTGTGATGGACTGGAGATCTGTCCAGGTGTCTCTGTGATGGACTGGAGACCTGTCCAGGTGTCTCTGTGATGGACTGGAGACCTGTCCAGGTGTCTCTGTGATGGACTGGAGACCTGTCCAGGTGTCTCTGTGATGGACTGGAGACCTGTCCAGGTGTCTCTGTGATGGACTGGAGACCTGTCCAGGTGTCTCTGTGATGGACTGGAGACCTGTCCAGGTGTCTCTGTGATGGACTGGAGACCTGTCCAGGTGTCTCTGTGATGGACTGGAGACCTGTCCAGGTGTCTCTGTGATGGACTGGAGACCTGTCCAGGTGTCTCTGTGATGGACTGGAGATCTGTCCAGGTGTCTCTGTGATGGACTGGAGACTCTGTCCAGGTGTCTCTGTGATGGACTGGAGATCTGTCCAGGTGTCTCTGTGATGGACTGGAGACTGTCCAGGTGTCTCTGTGATGGACTGGAGATCTGTCCAGGTGTCTCTGTGATGGACTGGAGACCTGTCCAGGTGTCTCTGTGATGGACTGGAGACCTGTCCAGGTGTCTCTGTGATGGACTGGAGACCTGTCCAGGTGTCTCTGTGATGGACTGGAGACCTGTCCAGGTGTCTCTGTGATGGACTGGAGACCTGTCCAGGTGTCTCTGTGATGGACTGGAGACCTGTCCAGGTGTCTCTGTGATGGACTGGAGACCTGTCCAGGTGTCTCTGTGATGGACTGGAGACATGTCCAGGTGTCTCTGTGATGGACTGGAGACCTGTCCAGGTGTCTCTGTGATGGACTGGAGACCTGTCCAGGTGTCTCTGTGATGGACTGGAGACCTGTCCAGGTGTCTCTGTGATGGACTGGAGACCTGTCCAGGTGTCTCTGTGATGGACTGGAGACCTGTCCAGGTGTCTCTGTGATGGACTGGAGACCTGTCCAGGTGTCTCTGTGATGGACTGGAGACCTGTCCAGGTGTCTCTGTGATGGACTGGAGACCTGTCCAGGTGTCTCTGTGATGGACTGGAGACCTGTCCAGGTGTCTCTGTGATGGACTGGAGACCTGTCCAGGTGTCTCTGTGATGGACTGGAGACCTGTCCAGGTGTCTCTGTGATGGACTGGAGACATGTCCAGGTGTCTCTGTGATGGACTGGAGACCTGTCCAGGTGTCTCTGTGATGGACTGGAGACCTGTCCAGGTGTCTCTGTGATGGACTGGAGACCTGTCCAGGTGTCTCTGTGATGGACTGGAGACATGTCCAGGTGTCTCTGTGATGGACTGGAGACCTGTCCAGGTGTCTCTGTGATGGACTGGAGACATGTCCAGGTGTCTCTGTGATGGACTGGAGACATGTCCAGGTGTCTCTGTGATGGACTGGAGACATGTCCAGGTGTCTCTGTGATGGACTGGAGACATGTCCAGGTGTCTCTGTGATGGACTGGAGACATGTCCAGGTGTCTCTGTGATGGACTGGAGACATGTCCAGGTGTCTCTGTGATGGACTGGAGACATGTCCAGGTGTCTCTGTGATGGACTGGAGACATGTCCAGGTGTCTCTGTGATGGACTGGAGACATGTCCAGGTGTCTCTGTGATGGACTGGAGACATGTCCAGGTGTCTCTGTGATGGACTGGAGACATGTCCAGGTGTCTCTGTGATGGACTGGAGACATGTCCAGGTGTCTCTGTGATGGACTGGAGACATGTCCAGGTGTCTCTGTGATGGACTGGAGACATGTCCAGGTGTCTCTGTGATGGACTGGAGACATGTCCAGGTGTCTCTGTGATGGACTGGAGACATGTCCAGGTGTCTCTGTGATGGACTGGAGACATGTCCAGGTGTCTCTGTGATGGACTGGAGACATGTCCAGGTGTCTCTGTGATGGACTGGAGACCTGTCCAGGTGTCTCTGTGATGGACTGGAGACATGTCCAGGTGTCTCTGTGATGGACTGGAGACCTGTCCAGGTGTCTCTGTGATGGACTGGAGACATGTCCAGGTGTCTCTGTGATGGACTGGAGACTGTCCAGGTGTCTCTGTGATGGACTGGAGACATGTCCAGGTGTCTCTGTGATGGACTGGAGACCTGTCCAGGTGTCTCTGTGATGGACTGGAGACATGTCCAGGTGTCTCTGTGATGGACTGGAGACATGTCCAGGTGTCTCTGTGATGGACTGGAGACATGTCCAGGTGTCTCTGTGATGGACTGGAGACATGTCCAGGTGTCTCTGTGATGGACTGGAGACATGTCCAGGTGTCTCTGTGATGGACTGGAGACATGTCCAGGTGTCTCTGTGATGGACTGGAGACATGTCCAGGTGTCTCTGTGATGGACTGGAGACATGTCCAGGTGTCTCTGTGATGGACTGGAGACATGTCCAGGTGTCTCTGTGATGGACTGGAGACATGTCCAGGTGTCTCTGTGATGGACTGGAGACATGTCCAGGTGTCTCTGTGATGGACTGGAGACATGTCCAGGTGTCTCTGTGATGGACTGGAGACATGTCCAGGTGTCTCTGTGATGGACTGGAGACATGTCCAGGTGTCTCTGTGATGGACTGGAGACATGTCCAGGTGTCTCTGTGATGGACTGGAGACTGTCCAGGTGTCTCTGTGATGGACTGGAGACATGTCCAGGTGTCTCTGTGATGGACTGGAGACATGTCCAGGTGTCTCTGTGATGGACTGGAGACATGTCCAGGTGTCTCTGTGATGGACTGGAGACATGTCCAGGTGTCTCTGTGATGGACTGGAGACCTGTCCAGTGTCTCTGTGATGGACTGGAGACATGTCCAGGTGTCTCTGTGATGGACTGGAGATCTGTCCAAGTGTCTCTGTGATGGACTGGAGACCTGTCCAAGTGTCTCTGTGATGGACTGGAGACCTGTCCAGGTGTCTCTGTGATGGACTGGAGACATGTCCAGGTGTCTCTGTGATGGACTGGAGACTGTCCAGGTGTCTCTGTGATGGACTGGAGACATGTCCAGGTGTCTCTGTGATGGACTGGAGACTGTCCAGGTGTCTCTGTGATGGACTGGAGACATGTCCAGGTGTCTCTGTGATGGACTGGAGACATGTCCAGGTGTCTCTGTGATGGACTGGAGACATGTCCAGGTGTCTCTGTGATGGACTGGAGACATGTCCAGGTGTCTCTGTGATGGACTGGAGACATGTCCAGGTGTCTCTGTGATGGACTGGAGACATGTCCAGGTGTCTCTGTGATGGACTGGAGACATGTCCAGGTGTCTCTGTGATGGACTGGAGACATGTCCAGGTGTCTCTGTGATGGACTGGAGACATGTCCAGGTGTCTCTGTGATGGACTGGAGACATGTCCAGGTGTCTCTGTGATGGACTGGAGACATGTCCAAGTGTCTCTGTGATGGACTGGAGACATGTCCAGGTGTCTCTGTGATGGACTGGAGACATGTCCAGGTGTCTCTGTGATGGACTGGAGACATGTCCAGGTGTCTCTGTGATGGACTGGAGACATGTCCAGGTGTCTCTGTGATGGACTGGAGACATGTCCAAGTGTCTCTGTGATGGACTGGACACATGTCCAAGTGTCTCTGTGATGGACTGGAGACATGTCCAAGTGTCTCTGTGATGGACTGGAGACATGTCCAGGTGTCTCTGTGATGGACTGGAGACATGTCCAAGTGTCTCTGTGATGGACTGGAGACTGTCCAGGTGTCTCTGTGATGGACTGGAGACATGTCCAGGTGTCTCTGTGATGGACTGGAGACATGTCCAGGTGTCTCTGTGATGGACTGGAGACATGTCCAGGTGTCTCTGTGATGGACTGGAGACATGTCCAGGTGTCTCTGTGATGGACTGGAGACATGTCCAGGTGTCTCTGTGATGGACTGGAGACATGTCCAGGTGTCTCTGTGATGGACTGGAGACATGTCCAGGTGTCTCTGTGATGGACTGGAGACTGTCCAGGTGTCTCTGTGATGGACTGGAGACCTGTCCAGGTGTCTCTGTGATGGACTGGAGACATGTCCAGGTGTCTCTGTGATGGACTGGAGACCTGTCCAGGTGTCTCTGTGATGGACTGGAGACATGTCCAGGTGTCTCTGTGATGGACTGGAGACCTGTCCAGGTGTCTCTGTGATGGACTGGAGACCTGTCCAGGTGTCTCTGTGATGGACTGGAGACCTGTCCAGGTGTCTCTGTGATGGACTGGAGATCTGTCCAGTGTCTCTGTGATGGACTGGAGACATGTCCAGGTGTCTCTGTGATGGACTGGAGACATGTCCAGGTGTCTCTGTGATGGACTGGAGATCTGTCCAATTGTCTCTGTGATGGACTGGAGATCTGTCCAATTGTCTCTGTGATGGACTGGAGACATGTCCAGGTGTCTCTGTGATGGACTGGAGACATGTCCAATTGTCTCTGTGATGGACTTGAGAGCTGTCCAATTGTCTCTGTGATGGACTGGAGACATGTCCAGGTATCTCTGTGTTTAATGTTTGCCCTTACTGTACAGTATTTTATTCTTTATTCTGTTTTTACTTATTTAATATTCTGTCTTTGTGTGAACATTATTGCTTTAATTACATGTCACTTTGTTGCTGCCTACTCCAGTGAATGTGGCGATGAGCATCTTCAGGCACAGTTTGAGGACCTCAAGAGACAGAGTGGCTTGTTGCTTCCATTGACCTGGGAATCCTGTGTGGAAAACTACATAACACTGAAAAACATGGCAGACTTGTAAATAAATGTGAGTCCAACTTTAATTGTATCAAAAAACCAGAATGTTACAGTATCAAAACTTTCATAGAACAGGTTTCACATGTTAAAAGATAATAATATAATAATAATAATAATAATAATAATAATAATGTATTTTCCTGTCATCTGCGTATGTTTCCCATACACAGACGAAATTCGTCTCTGCATTTAACCCAACCACCTACCAGGTGGTGCAGTGAGCAGCCCGAAAGCGCCCGGGGAGCTGGAGAAATAGGTGTGCACTCATAGACACCCCAAGGTGGGTAGTGGCCGGGGCGCGAACCCGCGTCCTTCGGGTCCCAAGTCAAAGATGCTCTAAAAGTTTAACATTCAAATTTTTGTGTTCTTATACTTTACTTGCACTTAATAAAGCCCAAATCCAGGAGAGTTTTGAATCCCAAAGGCCATGTCATTTTTGAACTGATCATTTGTCTTGGATATTGGTATTTTTATTGTGTTTGCGCAGGTGCTGCTGACTGGAAATCGCGATGTTGTCTGAAACATCAGTTTGGGTTGTGGCTGAAGTCCGGATGGAGGCAGCGTGTTTAGACCAGAGCCCTGTTTGTTGTCCTGAAAAGGAAGTAATGAGTTGAGTTAAAGATGTCACAATAAAATTGATAAGAGAAGAAAGCGATAAATAATTTTAATAAAATAAACCTTCTGTCTCAAGGAGATAGTCTCTCCAGAATCCTAGTACTCTGGTTTCTTCTTGTCGTCTGGTGCTGCCCTTTTCACTGAGCTGAAACTCAAAGATTTCCTCTAATATTTCAGCTGTTCCTCACTTGAGCACATGAAGGGCCTGAACACAGCTGCATGCTGCTCCAAAGCATTCATAAAATCCAGTGTTGAAAGCCCATCCTTGAATCTAGAAAACATTTAGAACAGGGCTGTCAAACTCACTTACAAAATGGGGTCAAAATAAATAAATAAAAAATTCAAACCAATGGCCGGTTTCAGAATCTACATTAAGTCAAGTTAGATACCTAACATCTTTTCTTGGTTACAGGTTCCTCAACAAGAGTTTGATGTTCTCTGTTGTGCTTTGGACATCATAATCAAATATTACCGACAAAACTCTGAACTACTTTACGTTTCATATATCATCTTGGGGTGGGCAGGTACGATGTCAACGAGGGTCATATTTCGCCCTCGGGCTTTGAGTTTGACACACATGATGTACTCAGTTCCTTTTTTGAGAGAGACGTTTCGCCCTCCATCCGAAGGGCTTCATCAGTCTGAGAATAAACAAACTCACAAAAAGGGAAGTCAGGTCTTCTAACGTTCAAAAAACAAAACTAAAAACATTGTAGAAACATTTCGTCTTTCATCTGAAAGAAGACTTCAGTCTCATACAAACTGTTTTCCCTATCGAGCAAGCTCCTACAGTGGACACCAGTTTGCTGGTGGTAAGATGGTTTCTGGGGGCTGTCCTCTCACCCCTTGACTCCTCCCAGGCAACCACAGCCAAAGTGATTCAAGACATCAGAGTACATGCTCAATAACCCAGGTACAAAAATCCAACAATGTTCAGTCAGGTCATATGGACAGATGGACGGTGAAACGTCTCAACACAACAACAAAGAAGTAACTGTCCAGATGACATGTTCAACTACTTCTTCTTCTTTTAATTAAAAAAATTAAATAGAAATTAATAATACAGATGGCAAACACTACCTGCTTATTGAGAAAAGGTTGTGGTAAATGATGTACCACTGCATGAAATCCTTCACAATCTTCTTTTTGTTATCCACACTAACAGGGTACTGAAAGCAACCAGCAGTTTGCAAGATGCTGGCATGTCTGTCAACTGACCCATGTAGTTCATTCAAGGTAGCTGCACTGGATATCTACGGTCATTGCCGGCCCAAGCCTCCATGGGGCCCTAAGCGAAATTTGTTTGGGGCCCTCTATTTCTGCTAATAATGTGGATTACTACAATAAACAGTCAAATCAGATCATTCACCCACCTAACATAAACTCATTGCAACTCTGACAGCCCTGTTTACATTATCCTATATGTATCATCCAGTGCAGGGGCATCAAACTCTTTTTTTAAATTCTGGGCCACATCAAGATCATGAATGTCCTTAAAAGGCAGGGCACGGCAGAATGTATTGATAAACGACCTATTAACAAACTGGTAAAATATAACTTTCTCTGCATTCAATGACTACTTCTAAAAATTTAATATTTTATGTTTGAGTAATTTGGCATTATAATCACAAAAACTCATTTGCTTTGACTAATAAAGTAATACTGAATCACACAACTGTTATCTTGAAGTTCTGTCTCTGTGGAGTCACAGAAATGGTTATGGCAGGCTGGATTTGGCCCACGGACCTTGAGTTTGACACATGTGATCTTGTGGTACTAAAAGTAACAAAAGAAAGAAGAAGAAAAAAACACTAGTATGCAATGTATTTTAAAGCAAAAGTTTGTCTGGTTTATTATCTTTGGTTTTAAAGAACTGCAACAGTAATGTTCAAACGTAATTTTAGTGTAAGATGAACAACAAACAACAGATAAAATAACTTAGATGCATAAAAATAAATTAAAATGTGCAAAAACAGACAAAATAAAATAAAATAAAATAACTAATATCAAGGAAATCCATAAGATAAGATAGAACGTTATAGATCCCGCAGGAAATTGTTGTGCCAGAGTACTCTAAATAATGTAAATTAACAATTACTTGAAACCACATAAAATGGTTAAAAAATCAAGTTAAAGCTGAATAATTAGTTCTTAACTATGTAAATGTATGCAATAAATGGCAAAAGCTGAACTTACAATGTTAAATAGAATCATATTGAAATCATTACAAAAAAAATAAAATTCCACTTAGGGGGCCCCCTAGTGGCCCCGGGGCCCTAAGCAGCCGCTTAGTTCGCTTATGCCTTGGGCCGGCCCTGAGAACAATGACCAAAAACATAAAGGAATGTAATGCTTCAGCCACAATTGAAGGTGTTTAATGAAAAATAGACTGAAGGGGGCAGTGTTATGTCAAAAAACGTTTTTTTTTAGCATTACATCAGTGATTTCCAAAATACTATATAGCACGGGGGTTGCATATTGTGTCTGCTCAGAGGTGAGAGGTTGTAAAAATTATAAATTTATTGTCTGTGTAACAACGTCAGAAAAAATGGTTTTATTTACTAAAGTTTAGTCAATAATATCATCTTACCTCCAGCAATGAAGCTTTCATGGTGTTGTCAGTGATCTCTTCTATCTGGCCTTCAGTGTCAGTTGTTCCTGTGAGGTGCTGGTACAGCATCTCTGCCAAGAACCTAGGACCTGGACCTCCATGAACGATGGATGTTGCAATCATCCTCCCAGCAAGAAATTATTCATCATCCTTTGCAGCTGTACACATTTTGGTCACATTAATCCCACATCCACCAACAGTTGTCAACATTCATCTGAAGAAATTCTAAAACATCTCTCTTGATAACAATACCTGCACTGTCAAAAGTGATAAATTTCCTTTCATCAGGTCCGTCAAAGATTCTGCAAGTTCTTAGGCAGTCCATCAGAAGGGTGAAGAACTCACGCTTGGACCACCATTGTCCACTCCATCCTCAGCTCGTCCCTCATCATCAGTGAATTTCACAAAGATGTCATTGAAAGGGTCAAACGAAGCACGTTTAAAGCCTCGTACTGCTCCATCCCACACATTTGCTCTATTGATGATGAACCGGATGGGAGAATTTTTATTTATCTTTGCTGAGAGCTCAGAAATAATGTCTGCAGCAGTCACGTTGTCTGTGCTGTAAAACATGCATCTTCTTGTACATTTTACACATCTGGTAATGTAGTACGTGGAGGAGGAGAGGAAATGCTCAAATTAAAGCTTCTACTGTATTGTGTAACAAAATAAACAAAGTTTGTGGCTGCTTCTTATTCATTTAATAATTTTATTCATCACTGTACATGGAGCAATTTTGTAAAGAAACTACACACACACACGCACACGAGGGCACTTCTTAATTGACAGCTGCTGGATTTCTATTTCTAGAGACAAAACTTGTCTCTGGAACTCTTGAATTCTCCATGCGGCATCATCCAGTTGACCTAAGAGAAAACACAAAGGTGAAAACACAAAATATATAATATAATCATCTGGGCTGCCGCACACTCAGAACTGTCACTAGCAGGAGTTGGTGTAGGTGTGATATGGGCCATAGCTGTGCTGGCATGGTAGTTAACAGGATTATGAACCCTGGGACCAGGAAATGCATCCAATGAGGGCTTAACACCACTCTGAGTAGGACTATCAACAGAAAAAGGAATGGGAGTAGGTATACCCCTGCCCCTACCAATACCAATGGGTGTGCCAAACCAGAAGCGGTTACCATGAGCAGACATCGTTCAGAAATTTGAAAATGAATAGACATCCAAAATTCAAAACACCATGGGAAATGAAATCACCAACTTGAAAGATATCAAAATAACAAAAGAAAATCCAAAACTTGTGTGGGACACAAAACTTCACTGTGTCACACTGTACAGCAATATTTGTACGCTGCACTATAATGCTACCATGTCAGGTGCGAGCTTGAACCAAAGAACATTGCAAACCAACGCCTCCAAGAAGCGATACAGCAGACAGGACGGCTACAGGTTTGATGTGCTTGATTGAAGTCCTGAGTCACGGCACCATTGTAACAAACCACACAATGCAGGACAACTATAATACATATTTTAGCAAGAATTTCTCTACAAAATAATCAAAGTGTTTATACCCGTTACATATATATATAAATACACATATATATATAT
>JBBPBX010040999.1:0-29083 GCA_038048925.1 Garcialebias charrua
GTGTGCTATCCAGACCCCGTTCATTCAATTTAATACAAAAAATAATTCTTAGATAATAAATTATACCCTTTTTAATTCTGCCATTTCTAACTTCCGTTCTAAACGACCTGTTTATGATAATGAGCTCTGAAGTCCACGCCCGTCAAAACTCTGTCTCCGCCCTCTGTAACTGCCAGTATCTCAAATCTGTTGTTGTTTTAAAATTAGCCTTTTTTTATTACTCGTTTGACTTACTGTTAGTGCTAGCTTAAAAAATAACTTACCGAAAGCTGTTTGTGTGCGCCGCCATTAGCTGCTCCTTTTTATCATGCCCTCCCGAATCCGAGCTCTTCCTCCTCCTTCGTACAAACAGCCCGCGTAGCTCCTGCTAGTTGCATGCGGCGCTTTGGTCCACCACGGCTGCACATCCAATCCAGACAAACGCAAAGAGTGTTTCCAGTTAATTTGTCCATATGAGGCAACCTAACCTCTGACCGGACCGGACCCACACTGTCCTCAAAAGCCAGCAGCTAACTGCAGCCCGATCTCTCCGGAAAAAAACGTTATCCGAAGGACACGGGTTCGCTTCCCGGTCGCGGCATCTTATTTTTATTTTTTTTCCGGAGAGATCGGGCTGCAGTTAGCTGCTGGCTTTTGAGGACAGTGTGGGTCCGGTCCGGTCAGAGGTTAGGTTGCCTCATATGGACAAATTAACTGGAAACACTCTTTGCGTTTATCTGGATGGATGTGCAGCCGTGGTGGACCAAAGCGCCGCATGCAACTAGCAGGAGCTACGCCGATCTCTCCGGAAAAAAAAAAAAGATGCCGGACCGGGAAGCGAACCCGTGTCCTTCGGATAACGAGTCCAATTCACTACCTCTAGACCAACCGGGCAGTTATGCAAAAAGCAGTCTTTCATCGTATAAGAAACAATCACAACCACCTACATTTAGAACGCTGAAGTTTTGATTAGATTTTGATGAAGTGAAAGGTATTCTTAAAATAAATAAGTTGCTAATCTGAAAATATATCGATCAGTGGTGCTTGATGGTACAGACTGTCGTCCCGCGAGTAAGTGTGTGTGTGCACAGTTTTCTGCCGGCTACGCGTTGAACGAGTACATAATTTTTAACCTCGACATTAACATAAAAAAACTCGAACGACGCTCGAGTAGCCGATGACGTCACAGTGTCTTATGATGCAAATCCATCCATCCATCCATCCATCTTCTTCCGCTTATCCGGGGTCGGGTCGCGGGGGTAGCAGCCTAAGTAGGGAGGCCCAGACTTCCCTCTCCCCAGCCACTTGGAGCAGCTCCTCCGGGGGAATCCCAAGGCGTTCCCAGGCCAGCCGAGAAACATAGTCCCTCCAGCGCGTCCTGGGTCTTCCTCTGGGTCTCCTCCCGGTGGGACATGCCCGGAACACCTCACCAGGGAGGCGTCCAGGAGGCATCCTAACCAGATGCCCGAGCCACCTCAACTGGCTCCTCTCGATGTGGAGAAGCAGCGGCTCTACTCCGAGTCCCTCCCGGATGACTGAGCTTCTCACCCTATCTCTAAGGGAGAGTCCAGCCACCCTGCGGAGAAAACTCATTTCAGCCGCTTGTATCCGAGATCTTGTTCTTTCGGTCATAACCCAAAGCTCATGACCATAGATGAGGGTGGGAACGTAGATCGATCGGTAAATTGAGAGCTTTGCCTTTTGACTCAGCTCTCTCTTCACCACGACAGACCGGTACAGCGCCCGCTTCACTGCGGACGCTGCACCTATCCGCCTATCGATCTCACGCTCCAGTTTTCCCTCATTCGTGAACAAGATCCCGAGATACTTAAACTCCTCCACTTGGGGCAGGACCTCCTCCCCGACCCGGAGAGGGCATGCTACCCTTTTCCGGCTCAAGACCATGGCCTCGGATTTGGAGGAACTGATCCTCATCCCGGCCGATGCAAAATAAATAAAATAAATATAAATGCATAAAAACCGTCTTTACAAAAAGAAAAAAAAGACCAACAAAACATTGGGAGCATTTATTATGCTCCTATCATTTATCATACTGCAGATAAGTCACAGGAAAAACAAAACTATTAGTTATTATTATTAATATTAAAAGTGAAAGTATACCGTGCGGCGCTGAAACCGAAACTGAAAAACAAATGGGGCAACACCGCACCACAGCCTGAAGTGCTGTGCAATTTAGGTTTACTTTTAGAGATTAATGTGTTTATAGGTTTTTTTAATAGGTCTAGAGAGATTAATATGTTGCTTTTGTTTGTGAAACGAGAGAGGAAGCTGCCGTGTTATATATGTGGCCTGCAATGCAACACCGCCACCTGCTGCCAGTCACAATCTACGGTGGTCAGAGAAGTCACAATCTACGGTGGTCAGAGAACAGAAAATCAACAGGAAATAGCGCATTTTATAAATTAAAAACTGTTTTACCTTTTTGACAAGACTGCCTGCTCCATTTACATCCGTGCGCACAAAGGAATCCATTTTGTGGCGTCTACTAAAAGCTAAAAGCTACCTCGCGCGCTGTGAAATGTGACGTGATGACGTCACTACGGGTACTCGAGGTGGACAAAAAAGCCTCGATAGAAGTCAAAGCACTCGATCTGTCGAAAACTCGGGTATTCTGTTAATGCACTAATGTTACGCATCACCGCTGACAACCCGGAAATGTAGGCCGGTGTTTGCCAAAAGTGGATTGGTTGCCAAATGGGAACAGGAGCTGCACGGAAGGACTTTAACAAGATTAACACTTAAAAACAATTATTTGTTTGCTGAAAATTATAGCAAAGGTGTGTCTGAGCTGACACCATGTAATGGTCAAATCAGCTGAATTTAAAAAATAGTTTTGCTGCCTCGCTGCTGCAAAGAATGCACACGCGAGGAGTCGGTGCATTTCTTAGAACTTTAACAAAAACGTTTATTTGTTTGCTGACATTATAGTAAAGGTGTGTCTGAGCTGAACTTTTCTTAATAAATGCACTTTGATGGTTAAAACATGGCAAAATGAAGCCGACGAAATAAAGCAGCTTTAAAATTACTACACGCTCACCCGCCCATAATGATCACAGAAACACCTATTTATTTAATGTTTTTTATTCAAACTCGTTGAATTCTTCATCCTCTGTGTCGCTGGTGAAGAGTTCTGCCAACTCCTGAAGTCCCGGTAGTTGATGCAGCTCAAAGCACTGCCTCCTCTTCCTCCTCCACATCCAGCAAACATCCTGGCCTTCCTGAACCCCGACTGGATGGATTCTTTAGTGACTGAGGTCCACACTTTATCCATCCGAGGACCTGCTGGAACGTCGCGTGATGCATCCGTCCTGTAGCCGTGAAGCTGTGCTCTCTGTCCACCATCCACTCCTCCAAAAGGCGGCGCAGAGCTGCTTTAAAGTTCCGGTTCACAGAAATGTCCAGAGGCTGCAGCACTTTTGCCTACCAGGATGATGGCAGGAATGGAGTTAAACACTTTAATTGTATCTTTAAATTCAAAGTCAAAAGTCAAAGTCAACTTTATTGTCAAAACTGCAATATGTACAGGACATAAACAGGATTGAAATTGCATTCCTCTCTGTCCCTCGGTGCAACAGTAAACATTTAAACACTAAACACTAAAACATTTAATAAACATAAGCATAAAATGAAATAATAAAAGTGTAATACTGTCCTGAGTTTTTGCATAGTAGTTTTTGCATAGTAGTAGTATGAAAGTATGAAAAGTTACACCAACACTAAAACACTAAACATTTAATAAACATAAGCATAAAATGAAATAACTAAAGTGTAATACTGTCCTGAGTTTTTTGCATAGTAGTATAAAAGTGTAAAAAGTATATATATATATATATATATATATAAAATAAAATGAAAGTTCTGGCATTGACATTTGTAATAGAGTGACAAAGCAGCAGTTTATGTACACAGTATATGTATGAGATAGTTGATATTGTATATAGGTACAGTGGCATATGTAATAAGGCTAGTAAATATATATATATATATATATATATATATATATATATATATATATTTAGGGCTGGGCGATATGGAAAAAATCATATATCACGATATGGACTTTTTTATATCACGATAACGATATATATCACGATATATACAACACGATGTGTGTGTGTGTGTGTGTGTGTGTGTGTACAGGAAAAATTTGGACCAAAGTTTTTTTATTTTATTATTTTACTACAGATAGTTACAATTATAAGAATGTGAACAAAAAGAACAAGGAAATTTGGACCAAAGTAGAAACTAGATCTACCTAAGATCTACCTTAATTCAAGGAGTACGATTATGGAATGACTTAATGCCAAATGACAAATGTTAAGGAAGCCAAATCATTCCTTGTATTTAAGAAACTGGTAAAAAATGAATTGCTAAAAAAATATAAATGAATCTAATTTAATGTGTGATATATGTGAATTGAAAATTGACTGAGTTATTTACTTATTTTGTTATTATAGAAAATATTGTTTGAACTGTTATTAGATGAATAAGGAGCAGATTTAATAAGATTTATTCTTCATCTGCTACCTTTCATTTTATTTTTATTTTTTTTCTATTATGAATACGTTAATTGTTGTATTTCATATTATAAAATGAATAAACTAACAAACAAACAAACAACTCCTTTTCTACTTTGGTCCAAATTTTTCCTGCAGGTGGCGGTAAAACAACAGCTGCTAATGAAACTCACGAAGAAGAAATCCGCTCTGAAGTTTGAGTAAACAAAGCAAGAAACAGAAAAGAGAAAACGTTGCGTTTGATTGCGGTTCTGTTGTGTCTCTGGTCTGTTTTGTATTGGTTAACTGGACCCGAGTTCGGACTCGGTTGGACTCTGGGTTTGTGTCCTCTGGACCCATTTTGTCTCCGAGTTTCAGCGGAGCGAAATAATGGAAGCTAACAAGGTGAGCTTCCCCCTCTTTTTGGTAAAAGTTATTCTTGGGCTGCCTGTGCAGCTGGTTTCTCCTTGTTGAGACCACAGATATATAAAGACGTGTATATATCTGTGGTTGAGACACCGGCTTCATGCGCCTGCGGCTCTGTTGCTCTCGAGTTTAACAACGTAAAGCATGTGTCGCAAACCCGCGCGTGCGTCAAACATAAAGCAGCGCCGTCATCTCGCAAAACCACATATGAAGCTTCTTTGCGACAGTTATTTTTTTATTCTTATTTATCATAATAGAGACGATAGAAGGAAAGTAGCACGATAGACACGTTTCTATCGTCCCCACGATATATATCGTCATATCGCACAGCCCTAATATATATATATATATATATATATATATATATATATATATATATCAGCAGTAGTGTAGATATAAAAAGTAGTGTAAATGTAAACAGTAGTAATAAATGTAAACAGTAGTAATGAATGTAAACAGTAGTAATAAATGTAAACAGTGAATGTAAACAGTAGTATGACTATAGGCAGTAATGTAATACAAACATTAGTGCAAATATAAGAAGTAGTGCAAACTGAATGAGCACATGACCGTGAATTGAGTGAATAACCCGTTTTGATGACACAGAGTCCAGTGTTAAAGTCTTTGTGTTGTGTGGTAATGTGTGAAAGTTTTTTGTATTAATGCAGTACAAGCAGTGGTGGGATGTAACTAAGTACAAATACTTTGTTACTGTACTTAAGTACATTTTTCATGTATCTGTACTTTACTTAAGTAGAATTAAATGTGGGTACTTTTTACTTTTACTCCACTACATTTTACTTGAAGTATCTGTACTTTCCACTCTACTACATTTCTATAATGTGTTGAATTACAAGTAACTTTCATGTTGCGATTTTTTGATTTGTTCGTTAGTTTGAAAGTAACCAAAAGTGAGAGGGGAGTTGGGCCACTGAATCACTGCAAAGTGGACAGGTAATATTACACCCACCTTCTAGAAGTTGGGCCAATAATGTATGTTCTAGTATATATATCACTGAGCTGGGGCCACCCACAGCATCGCCATCACACCCACAATGGATTCAACAGTGGAGAGTCAGCCACAAGATACACAACACCCATGGTCTTATTGAATGACTATTGAAAGACTGTTAAAAAAAACTATTGAAAGATTATTGAAAGATTATACAGTACAGCAGGACAGATCCTCTCTCCCAAAAGAGACGGACTGGAATTTGAAAACCAAATTCTTCTGAACTTGAACAATAAATTCTTGCTGCAATATTAAAATGTGTCAGTTCATGGGATGTTAGGAGACAAGAGATGTCTCCAAATGACTCAACACTCGGGTCCAAGTTTTGAAAATGGTGTCAGGAAGTTAAAATATTGTAACGACCCTGTGTTGGTTCTGCTTTGGGTCCAAGTGTTTCTGTGTATTTGTTGAGTTGTACTGTGTTCTGTTGAGCTGTTGTGATTCTGTTGACCCCCGTCCTCATGTGTTGGACTGGTCGTGGGGGTAGGGGAGGGGTAGGAGCAGGGAGGAGGGACCGGGAAAAGAGAGACGAAGAAGAAGAGTCAGAGAGTGTGTTGTTGTTAGCAGGCAGCTAGCAGTGTGTTCGCTCGCGTGTGTACCGCATTTTCTTTTGAGGCGTGAGCTGCAGCCTCGGTAATAGCAGCTCTTCCCTGTTTCTGAATAAACCCCGTTTGGCTTGACTCCGTCTGCAGTGTTGGCGTCATTACATTGGTGTCAGAAGTAAACCAACGCTATCGAGCCGAGTGAGTACTACTGGCTCGTCGCCTCCACCCGCTATATCAGCGTCATGGACGGAGCGTTCTCCCGAGTGAAGTTTAAAGCGGAGGGACTAGAGGATGAGGAGGCCTGGAGAGAGGAGTTTGCTAAAATAACTCAGATGAAGGCTGCTCTGCGCATCTTTGCAGCGAGCATGGCTGCCGAAGCAGGGCTAAGTACCGGCGGGGGGCGGGTCCGTCAACGCCATTTACTCCAAGAGCGCCAAAAGACTCACATGGCGGCAGCCATGACAGTTACGACAGCGTCGTCCAAAACGTCACCGTCCCGTTGAAGATGCCCAAGTACTCTGGTAGGTCCAGCTGGGAGGCCTTCCATGCACAGTTTGAGCTGCTGGCTCATGCAGGGAGGTGGACAGCGGAGCATAAGCCCTGCATCTGGCTCTCTGCCTACAAGATGATGCACTGGACTGCCTGTTGCTGCTGGGCTCAGAGGACAGAAAAGACTATGATGCACTAGTCGGAGCTTTAAAGCGGCGGTTTGGACAATGTGTGCAACCAGACATTTTTAAAAATAAACTCAGCAATAGGAGCAGGTTGCCGGGTGAACCCCTGCGTGCTTTGGCTAATGACATTGAGAGCCTCACACGCAGAGCCTATTCACACATGCAGTCAGGGGTTCAGAATGAACTAGCAAAAGATCAGTTCATCAGAGCCCTGGCACCACCGGAGCTGCGTGTGCAGGTTCAGCTGATGCACCCCCGATCCCTGCAAGACGCATTGGACTTAGCAGTGGAGAGAGAGTGTTTGCTGGGAGTAGCAGCGGGAAATGACCTGAGAGGACAACCACCGGCATGCAGATCTGCGGAGGGGGCAGAACTGAACCAGGAGAAACCTGCTTGGGTCTCGGAGCTGACAGAAATGGTCCGAGCAGTGCCGCTACAGTTGACGCGGGGCTCCTCCGCACCCCCTGCCGTTTGTTGGGGCTGTGGCCAACCGGGACACCTCCTGAGGCAGTGTCCTAAAACAGTCAAGACGCAGGGAAACGACACGGGGTCTGCGGGAGGGAGGAATCGCAGATCCCTACTGTAACATCCACACCTTCATTGCCAACGGACAGGGCCCAAAAGCTCAAACAGGGGGCCCTAGCCCAGAATTCCTTTGAAACGGACTCCGCCCCAGACCAAGCAACCAGGGTTGTGGTGGTTGGACGCACATGTGTTGGGGACTTTTGTTATGTCCCAGTCTCTGTGGAAGGGATCCCATGCACAGCCCTGATTGACACTGGCTCTATGGTAACGCTAGTGAGGCCTGATGTAGTACCAGACTGGACTCGGATCCAACCCACCACAGTGCAGCTGTGCACAGTCACAGGGGACATGGCACCTATGAAGGGAAGGGGGACAATGACTGTTAATGTGGGTGGCCGATCTATCACCCACCCTATGTGGGTAGCAGATGTACAGGACATGTGCATATTGGGGCTGGACTTTTTAAGGGCTGCGGGGTGCCAGTTGGATTTAGGTGTGGGGACATGGAGTTTTAAGGAGGGCCCTCTCATTCCACTGTTACCCACAGCTCCTGATCACGCTCTTATGGGTCCTGTGGCCCGCTACACGGAACCTCAGGTCGCAGCTGTCAAGCACACCTCCCCTCAGCCCAGCCAGATTGCTGCCACCATGGCCCCCGCACCTGCGAGTCCTATGCCCCCAGTGTGGGTGCCCCAGAAGAACCGAGACTATGTGTGGACTGAACAGTGCCAGGGAGCGTCTGGCCGTCTGCGGCAAACTCTGACTGAGTCCCCAGTCCTCGCTCCTGCAGACCCCTCCCTCCCTTTCATCCTCGACATGGATGCTAATGGCGTGGGGGCCCGATCCCAGCAGAGTGATTCGGTAATCTGCAGAGGGCTGCAGGTGGTCGGCACAGACAGCTGGAGGCACCAACAGGAACAGGACCCCGATATCCAGCCTATGTTGCAGTGGGTGGAGAGACAATTGAAGCCACCATGGGAGGAGGTTGCTAGGCTCTCGCGGGCAACTAAAAGGTTGTGGTCCAAGTTTGAGGCTCTGCGTCTGGAAGACGGGGTGCTACAGAGGTCATGGAAGGACCCCTCCACGGGTGAGGAGCGGTGGCAGACTGTAGTCCCAAAAGGCCTGAAAGACGTAATCCTGCAGGGCGTGCATGGAGCGTCTGGGTCTGGACATTTTGGCGTTACAAAGACTCTACGCCGCCTCCGACAGGGGTTTTACTAGGGCCAGTGCAGGAGGGATGTGGAGGACTTCTGCCGCCGTTGTGACTTCTGTACAGCATGGAAAGGGCCGACAGGTCAGTCTCACACCCGCCTACAACAGTTTGTTTTAGGAGCCCCGATGGAGCGAGTGGCCGTGGACATCATGGGCCCCCTACCACGCTCAGACAGGTTAGAGACTGCCCATGCAATTGCCCTAAGGCAACAGGAGCAAGCAGGCATGCGCCAGAAACTGAACCATGATGTAAGAGCGATGGGCCAACACTTTACTCCAAGGGAACTGGTCTGGGTGCACAACCCTCGTAGGAAGAAGGGACATGCCCAAAACTGGACAGTCAGTGGGTGAGTCCCTGCAGAGTGTTGGAGCGCCTGGGGGAGATGGTCTACAGAGTGCAGATGCCCCAAAACAGGAGAAGAGTAGCTCTGCACAGGGACAGGTTGGCTCCCTATCAAGGCAGGTATGCACCGCAGTTCCCAGAAGGCCAATGGTCGGGGTCTCGGGTGTGTCCGCCAACATCCCCAGAAGTTTTATCACTGCTGTCGAACGAGGTCCCAGCCGCAGAGTCGGGAGCGCTGCTGGGAGCTCGCCCACATCAGACGAGGAGGGCCCCAAGATGGTCTGATGACTTTGTCCCCTCGTGGACGAGGGACTCTGTAGTGGGGGGGGGGGTAGTGTAACGACCCTGTGTTGGTTCTGCTTTGGGTCCAAGTGTTTCTGTGTATTTGTTGAGTTGTACTGTGTTCTGTTGAGCTGTTGTGATTCTGTTGACCCCCGCCCTCATGTGTTGGACTGGTCGTGGGGGTAGGGGAGGGGTAGGAGCAGGGAGGAGGGACCGGGAAAAGAGAGACAAAGAAGAAGAGTCCGAGAGTGTGTTGTTGTTAGCAGGCAGCTAGCAGTGTGTTCGCTCGCGTGTGTACCGCGTTTTCTTTTGATGCGTGAGCTGCAGCCTCGGTAATAGCAGCTCTTCCCTGTTTCTGAATAAACCCCGTTTGGCTGGACTCTGTCTGCAGTGTTGGCGTCATTACAATATTGTTCACTATTGACCCATTACAAGGTCGACTAGACAGCATTTTAATTAGAGTTGATGACAAACTGGAGTTGAAGTGATCAGTGTCTATTCCTTTGTTTGGTCTATTGCTCCTTTTTTCATCAGACAACTTTTACTTCAATGTTTTTACTGCCGTTAAAGGGGACCACACATGCAAAATTCACTTTTTAATGTTTTTTTACTCAACTTTGGGTATTTACTTCATAAAAAAACAGTCCTTGTGCCAAAAAAATGCACCCAGTGGTTTATTTACTCTAAGTAGATTTATTTGTCTGTGATTAAAAACGCTTCGTTTCACACTTCCTGCGGTTTGTGACGTCACAAACCGTAGCCAATCACCTCAAACCTGAGTCCAGCCCCTCACCTAGCAACCCCTGGTGATGCTCCACCCACTTGAGTATAAAAGATGTCACGGTTGCCTAGCGGTTTAGGAGCTGACCTGGCGGTCATTTATTCATTTATTTAGCCCCCGGGGGGCTAGGGGTTTGCCCTGCTCCAGCCATGCAGCACATCTCGAGTAAAACCAGAATGTTTTATTACCTTGTTTGAATGAACTCTGTCTCGTTGAAACTGTGCACACACACTCTCGCGGTTTGGACTTGTTTCTTATATGATGAAGGACTACTATTGCACAACTGTCAGTTTGGTTGAGCGGTTACGACACTTGAGCGGCACGCAGGAGACCAGAGATCGCATCCTGTCAACGGCATCTTTTTTTTCCCCCTTTTTATTTAAAGCCTTTTGTTTCGGAGAAATCGGGGTGAAACTAGATATATACATCAACATAATAATACTTTATAATTGTTATTTTTACGTTTTAGTTCAATTTTTAGTGTAATATCGCTCCCAACGCGCAGCCGGCAGAAAACTGTGCACACACACACACTTACTCGCGGGACGACAGTCTGTACCATCAAGCACCACTGATCGATATATTTTCAGATTAGCAACTTATTTATTTTAAGAATACCTTTCACTTCATCAAAATCTAATCAAAACTTCAGCGTTCTAAATGTAGGTGGTTGTGATTGTTTCTTATACGATGAAAGACTGCTTTTTGCATAACTGCCCGGTTGGTCTAGAGGTAGTGAATTGGACTCGTTATCCGAAGGACACGGGTTCGCTTCCCGGTCGCGGCATCTTTTTTTTTTTTTTTTCCGGAGAGATCGGGCTGCAGTTAGCTGCTGGCTTTTGAGGACAGTGTGGGTCCGGTCCGGTCAGAGGTTAGGTTGCCTCATATGGACAAATTAACTGGAAACACTCTTTGCGTTTGTCTGGATTGGATGTGCAGCCGTGGACCAAAGCGCTGCATGCAACTAGCAGGAGCTACGCGGGCTGTTTGTTACCGAAGGAGGAGGAAGAGCTCGGATTCGGGAGGGCATGATAAAAAGGAGCAGCTAATGGCGGCGCACACAAACAGCTTTCGGTAAGTTATTTTTTAAGCTAGCACTAACAGTAAGTCAAACGAGTAATAAAAAAAGGCTAATTTTAAAACAACAACAGATTTGAGATACTGGCAGTTACAGAGGGCGGAGACAGAGTTTTGACGGGCGTGGACTTCAGAGCTCATTATCATAAACAGGTCGTTTAGAACGGAAGTTAGAAATGGCAGAATTAAAAAGGGTATAATTTATTATCTAAGAATTATTTTTTGTATTAAATTGAATGAACGGGGTCTGGATAGCACACAGACATACCATAAAAATTTAAAAAACCAATATGTGGTCCCCTTTAAAATGACACATTGGTTTTACTTTGTGTTAAATAAAAAATTTCAAATGTATAATCATTCCTCTTTCTTATTTTATTTAATAACATTTAACTCTGCAGGTCATTCCTGGAATTTTGACGCACAGAATCACAAGTCCAAGTGTCAACGGTGTCACACAATAAACACATGCACTATCTGCAGCATTGTTCATTAAAATGACTCAACACTTTTAATGTATTACAGAAAATATACATAGAGTACGCACACTTAATGATACTGTAGGCCATTGCGTTAGGTAATACATTCAGCAAGTACTTTTACTTTAATACTTTAAGTATTTTAAAAGCAAGTACTTATTTACTTTTACTTAAGTAAAAACATTAATATGGTAATTCTACTTTTACTAGAGTACATTTTTGTCTGTTTATTTTACTTTTACTTAAGTACAGTGTTTGAGTACTTTCTCCACCACTGAGTACAAGTGGGAGGGAGGGCAGAGCAGGTAGAGAGTTAAGCATCCTGACTGCCTGATGAACAGAGCTGTCATTTAGTCTGCTGGTTCGAGCCTGGAGACTCCTCAGTCTCCTCCCTGAAGGCAACAGAAGCAGCTGTGTAGTGGGTGTGTGGGATCACCTGCCATGCAGAGGGCTATCCGAGCGAGGCGGTTGCTGTGTAAGTCCTGTAGTGAGGGGAAGGAGGTGCCGACAATCTTTTTAGTTGCTCTCACGATGCGCTGGAGGCTCTTGCGGCAGGATGCAGTACATGCACCAAACCACACCGTGATGTAGCTGGTCAGGACACTTTCTATGGCACCACTGTAGAAGGTGCACATGATGGGGGTTGGAGCTCCAGCCCTTTTCAGCTTGCGGAGAAAGTAGAGGCGCTGGTGAGCCTTCTTGGCCAGTGATGCAGTGTTCCTGCTCCAGGACAGGTCCTCTGAGACGTGCACTCCCAGGAACTTGGTGCTGTCCACTCTCTCCACTGTGGTGCTGTTGATGGTCAGAGGGGCATGTTGGGCATCCCTCTTCCTGAAGTCCACAACAATCTCCTTTGTCTTCTCCACGTTGAGAGTGAGATTGTTGTGTCCGCACCACAAGGCCAGGCGGCTCACCTCGTTCCTGTAGTCCGTCTCATCGTTGTTGCTGATGAGACCCACCACTGTTGTGTCGTCCGCAAACTTGATGAAGTGGTTGGAGCTGTATGATGGTGTGCAGTCGTGTGTTAGCAGGGTGAATAGAAGGGGGCTCAGCACACATCCTTGTGGGGCTCCTGTATTCAATGTGATGGTGCTGGATGTGTTATTCCCGACCCGTACTGCCTGTGGTCTCCCGGTCAGGAAGTCTAGCAGCCAGTTACACATTGAGGTGTTCAGCCCCAGACTGTCCAGTTTAAGGATGAGCTGTTGGGGGATGATGGTGTTGAATGCCAAGCTGAAGTCGATGAACAGCATTCTGACATAGGAGTCTTTCATTTCCAGATGTGTGAGAGCTGTGTGGAGGGCAGAGGAGATGGCATCGTCAGTTGAGCGATTAGGCCGATATGCAAATTGGAAGGGATCCAGGGAGGCAGGGAGGACAGATGTGATGCTTTTCATGACTAGCCGTTCGAAGCACTTCATCAGGATGGGGGTGAGTGCTACTGGACGATAGTCATTGAGGCAGGAGGGCATTTCCTTCTTTGGGACAGGGATGATGGTGGTGGCTTTGAAACAGGTGGGGACGATGGCCTGACTCAGTGAGATGTTAAAGATGTCCGTGAAGACCGCTGCGAGTTCTCCTGCACATTCCTTCAGCTTACGACCAGGTATGTTGTCAGGACCAGAAGCTTTTCGGGCGTTGATCTTGATGAATGATCGCCTCACGCTGTCTGAGGACAGTGCCAGCACCTGGTCATCAGGAGAGGGGGTGAGTTTTTGTGCAGGTGTGCTGTTACATGCCTCAAACCGACTAAATAAGTCATTCAGTTCATTCAGCGTAGAGGTTGTGTTGGCACAGGTCTGTGGGGATGGTTTGTAGTTTGTGATGGTCTGTATTCCCTGCCACAGACTCAGTGTATCCTTGCTGTCTTTGAAGCGGTGAGCTATTTTCCTGGAATACTGCTTCTTGATATCATGATATGCTAATTTCATGACATAATACGTCAAGGCGCCCCGCCCCCTTAACAACCGAGCGCGCCGAATGACCAAACCGAATTTCGCACCCCCCCTCCACCTGTCGGTACTGGTGTAACGTTAATTATTTGCGCGCAATACTAGCTTGCTAAAATGCTAAAAACAAACATGTGTCTCAACTTCTCTCCACCCAGCTCTAAACTGCAGGTACAGACAGCTCAACTGTCTCCCCCACTCCTCTCTGAGCTGCAGGTGCGGGCTGCGTCTCCCCCGCTCTAAACTGTCGGTACAACCACATGCAACTCAACGATCAGATACAGATCAGTTAGAAAAATAAATCATTCCTGCCGGAACAGAAGCTGAAACACCACAAGCTCCAGGGTCAGCTGATCACCTTGTGACAAGTTCTGGAAGTTTTAGCTCATTTAAAGGCAACATATTTTGTTGTATGTTACATTTATACCCAACAGATCTTAAGCTTCATTTTATTTACATGTAGTTGTTTTGGGAAAATACAGTACACCTGCACTTCAGTTTTTGTGGTTGTTTTTGTTGATCTATATTTTGTGCCCATCCATCCATCCATCCATTTTCTTCCGCTTATCCGGGGTCGGGTCGCGGGGGTAGCAGCCTAAGTAGGGAGGCCCAGACTTCCCTCTCCCCAGCCACTTGGAGCAGCTCCTCTGGGGGAATCCCAAGGCGTTCCCAGGCCAGCCGAGAAACATAGTCCCTCCAGCGTATCCTGGGTCTTCCTCTGGGTCTCCTCCCGGTGGGACATGCCCGGAACACCTCACCAGGGAGGCGTCCAGGAGGCATCCTAACCAGATGCCCGAGCCACCTCAACTGGCTCCTCTCGATGTGGAGAAGCAGCGGCTCTACTCCGAGTCCCTCCCGGATGACTGAGCTTCTCACCCTATCTCTAAGGGAGAGTCCAGCCACCCTGCGGAGAAAACTCATTTCAGCCGCTTGTATCCGAGATCTTGTTCTTTCGGTCATAACCCAAAGCTCATGACCATAGGTCATGAGCTAGGCGGATAGGTGCAGCGTCCGCAGTGAAGCGGGCGTTGTACCGGTCTGTCGTGGTGAAGAGAGAGCTGAGTCAAAAGGCAAAGCTCTCAATTTACCGATCGATCTACAATCCCACCCTCATCTATATTTTGTGCAGACTTTTTAAATCTAAATAACAGAAGGATCTTTTTTTATATACAGTATATACTTGGAGACTGAATACTTTACTAAATAAAGTAATGTCAGTAAAATTACCCCTTGTTTTTTTTAAATTGTATATAATAATGCAAAGCAACATATTAAGTTAATTTTGTCAAATAAATAACTATGATTTCAGTTTTTTTTTTATATCATGAAATTTATCGTCAGAATGTTCTGAAATGTCTCAATATAATATTTGGGCCATATCGCCCACCCCTACATCCGAACATGAACGTCTCTTCTAGCAGCTTGGTGCAAAGACCGATAGCAGCAGCATTTAAACTACCTTTATCAGGAAATTCAGATCGGTCCAAAGTTGTTGTTTTTTCCCCCTTTGTCCTGTTTAGCATTGATGGCACTCAAAATTGTTGTCTGAGTGTCGAGGTGATACCCAACAGATTTACTTTTTGTGAGTAATGAGACCAAATACAGCCGCACTGTAAAATTAGCAAAGTGCTACCTCTCTATTCATTCTACTGTTGTTAGTGAGCGGTTTTCTCCACTGCTGGAGATATTCACTGCAACTAGATCTGTGCTCATGAAAATGTGGACAAGTTGGTCTTTTTGACCAAAAAAATAAAAACTTGATTACAGTATTTTCTGGTATATAGGTCGCACCTGTGTATAGGTCGCACTGTCCAATTATCACCAATAGATTGGAAAAATCCCTAGATAGGTTGCACTGGTGTATAGGTCGCACCTACGTTTAGATTTGCTGCAAATGTCTGCCACAGGAGCGCACAGCACGGCTTTTAAGAAGATTAACACTTAAAAACAATTATTTGTTTGATAAAAATTATAGCAAATTATGTCTGAGCTGAACTTTTCCTTAATAAATTAACGTAATTGTGAAATGAGCTGGATTTAAAAATTTGTTTAGCCGAAAGTGATAACAAGCCATATATAGGTCGCACCTGTGTATAGGTCGCAGGCCTTGAAAAAAACATAAAAAGGTGCGACCTATACACCGGAAATGAACGGTAGTTAGATTGTAAACAGTCAGTTGCTGCTTTCTGACTGTTAATGTATTTATTAAGATTTTTTATTATTGTTAGTATAGTTTATTTATTGTGAAGAGTGCTGTTTATTTAAAATGTCATCCAAATGGGTTGCTTTTATTTATTTGTATACAATTAAATTGTTTACTTGACATATTTTCAAAATAAACATTTTGTAAGTCTTTATTTTGTCTTTTTTTAACCTAAATTTTACAGAACCAAGCCCTCCTGTAGACTGTACTGAACCAAAATGTGATTTTAGCGTACCATTACACCCCTATTTGTTACCATCTCTTTTTGTCTAGTCTACAGAAATATGCTGAACATCTTTACCCCCCTTCTGTCCATTTTGCTTTTGACAGGATGTAGGCTTTTTTGGCTTTGTTGATGTAAATATTGTCTAGTTAGGAGTGTAGGAGGATCAATTGTCATTTGTCATCTTCGTTTAGTAAAGCTTTATTACAAATGTCATGAATTTCTTTTACAATATCAGCTTCTCTTTGTTTGCTGAGTTGACTGGAAATTTGACAAATTAAATTTAAATTTGAGAATTATATTTCAAGTGATCCCACTTCACTATAATTTGATAGTGATGAGTCTTTGTTTAAATCAACGATTGTTCTTTTTATGTCCTGACAAAAGTGGTCATGATTAAGGAGATTCAAATTGTATTTCCCAAATCCTTTGGCGTGCCTTTGTGCATTTGTAGAAGTTAAAGTGAGTTTATTAATGCAGTGATCAGTAAGTGGTGCAGCAGAGTTAGTAGAGTTAACTTCTAGGCCATGTGTAATATCTAATACAAGCCAAAAGTTTAGTCTAGATTTAATTGTTCCATCTGGTTTTAAACCAGTTAAAAATTTATGCCTCTGGATGTAAAGTGTGCCATATACAGTATCATTCAACTCGAACTCATTACAAAATTCAAACAAAATGGAGTTGTAATGATGATTTAGCATATTTGATGGACATTTATCAAGCCATTTCTCCATTACCATATAATGGTCTCCTCCAAAAATACATTTCACAGTTCACATATATTTGAGACAGGCCTTTTAAAGCATTGCTCAATTCTGTAAAGTTTTTTTCTTTTCTTTTGTGATCGTTGTAACCATATATATATGTGTGTGTGTGTGTGTGTGTGTGTGTGTGTGTGTGTGTGTGTGTGTGTGTGTGTGTGTGTGTGTGTGTGTGTGTGTGTGTGTGTGTGTGTGTGTGTAGAGATACAGCACCCTCATGTCCGTATGGAATGTGGGCCTCTCCGCATCTCTTTGAACTCTGTGTGTTACACTTTCTTGAAGCTCTCAAGGAGACAAGTGGACACTATTTTGTTACAATTATTTTGAATTAATGGACACCAATTAATCAGATTGAACTTTCTTTTTAATGTGTGTTAATTCAGAATTGATCAACAGTATACTTTTGTCATTTAATGATGATCTGTTACTTGCATGAGTTTGACCTTCTGCTGGTTTATTCTTCATTACAAGTGTGCTCTGAATCTGGGACACGAGCCATGGCAAAGCTGTTCACTTCCTTCTCTGTTTTGTCATCGAGCTAGACATAACTCCCCATCTCACAGGCCAGTCCATCTGGCCGCTTAGGTAAACAGTTTTCCTGTTGTCCGTCAGAGACTTTCTGCCTATGGGAATCAAAATTCCATCTCTTATTTTGTTAAACCAGCCAGTAGTCATTCAGGATGTGGGTAGACCCCGCCTCCCATATAAAGGGACACTTCCTAAACTTCTTTAGTGTCGACGGGGAGATCTTTCTCAACTCGGGTCTTTCTCCTCTGGAAAAGCTGGAAACGTTGTGGTCATATGTCAATTAGACCCACGTCTCAGCTGGAGTCACGGCAAAGCCTCGCTGTGTCTCAACAACACTCATTTCTGAAAGATTTTGTTTTCTGAAGTTTTATTTTGAAAATCAGTCAGTGCGATTGACCTTTGTTTCCTGCCGAGGGAGGCGAGTTTCCTCGTATAGTGGAATCAGCCACACACGCTGAAGTTTCAACTGGACGGCCGTTGGACAAAACCATCCACGTGTGTCCAGATACTTCTCAACTCTTATCTCCAAGAGACGAACCGTCAACAAGGTAACGAGTCGTGGTGTGTCTGAGCGTGCGGGAGCCCAGCAGTTGCTCATGTGGGAAAAAGGTGTCACCCTGTCCTTTCAAAATAATCAACTTCCGTTAACATAGCTTTCATTTTCACTTATCTTTCATCCTATTTCTTCCTTTTTCCTAAGCCAGTAAACTTTAAGTAATGGTAAATGGTAAATGGAGCTTATTTATATAGCGCTTTCTAGCCCCCTGTGAGGAGCCCCAAAGCGCTTTACAATACCAACCATCCACCCATTCATACACGCATTCATACACCGGTAGCGGCAGACTGCCATGCAAGGCGCCTTTCCAGTCCAACCGGGAGCAACTTGGGGTTAAGTGTCTTGCCCAGGGACACAATTAACGACACATGGTGTGGGGAACCGGGATTCGAGCCTCCAACCTTCCGATCGGGGAACGACTGCCATTACCACTACGCCACGGCCGCCCAACAGGAGTTAAATTCTAACTGTCTGTTTGTTTTTTATTTGAATTTTTGTCAAAGTAGTTTAGTAAATCAGAGCTAATATCGATACAAATGTTTAATGTACTTTTCATGATTGTTTCAATAAAAGGTCTATCTTTTGGTAGATTAACATAAGTTGAAGTCTCTTATGAAATTACATTTCTGGCTAATCATAGTAAAGCAATTTAATACCGGAAATAGAGTGAACTCGTGAATTGGTTGTAGGTCTGTGCAGATGAGACCTGCCCGAACCTTGCACCTAAAATATAGGTAAGTGAGTAAACTGACCCCGTAAGTGTTTAATTACACAAACGGATAATATTTACCTATATTCCTTTACAATTTGGTGGCCCTAAGACCTGCCAAATTACATTATTATATATATATATATGTATATATATATATATATATATATATATATATATATATATATATATATATATATATGTATATATATATATATATATATATATATATATATATACAAGCCCAAAACCAGAAAAGTTGGCACGTTGTGCAAATCGCAAATAAAAACAGAATACAATGACTTGCAAATCTTTTTCAACCCATATTCAACTGAATAGAATGCAAAGACAATATATTTAATGTTCGAACGGAGAAACTTTATTTTGTTTTGCAAATAACCATTAACTTAGAATTCAATGGCAGCAACACATTGCAAAAAAGTTGGCACAGGGACATATTTACCACTGTGTTACATCGCCTTTCCTTTTAACAACACTCAGTAAACGTTTGGGAACTGAGGAGACCAATTTTTGAAGCTTTTCAGGTGGAATTCTTCCCCATTCTTGCTTGATGTACAGCTTAAGTTGTTCAACAGTCCGGGGTCTCCGTTGTCGTATTTTACGTTTCATAATGCGCCACACATTTTCAATGGGGGACAGGTCTGGACTGCAGGCAGGCCAGGGGAGGACCCGCACTCTTTTGCTACGAAGCCACGCTGTTGTAACACGTGCAGAATGTGGCTTGGCATTGTCTTGCTGAAATAAGCTGGGGCGTCCATGAAAAAGACGTCGCTTGGATGGCAGCATATGTTGCTCCAAAACCTGTATGTACCTTTCAGCATTAATGGTGCCTTCACAGATGTGTAAGTTACCCATGCCTTGGGCACTAATGCACCCCCATACCATCACAGATGCTGGCTTTTGAACTTTGCGCCTATAACAGTCCTGATGGTTCTTTTCCTCTTTGGTCCGTAAGACACGACGTCCACAGTTTCCAAAGACAATTTGAAATGTGGACTCATCAGACCACAGAACACTTTTCCACTTTGCATCAGTCCATCTCAGATGAGCTCGGGCCCAGCAAAGCCGGCGGCGTTTCTGGATCTTGTTGATGAATGGCTTTTGCTTTGCATAGTAGAGCTTTAACTTGCACTTACAGATGTAGCGACGAACTGTAGTTACTGACAGTGGTTTTCTGAAGTATTCCTGAGCCCATGTGGTGATATCTTTTACACACTGATGTCGGTTTTTGATGCAGTACCGCCTGAGGGATCGAAGGTCACGGGCATTCAATGTTGGTTTTCGGCCTTGCCCCTTACGTGTAGTGATTTCTCCAGATTCTCTGAACCTTTTGATGATATTACGGACCGTAGATGGTGAAATTCCTAAATTCCTTGCAATAGCTCGTTGAGAAAAGTTGTTCTTGAACTGTTCGACAATTTGCCCACGCATTTGTTCACAGAGTGGTGACCCTCGCCCCATCCTTCTATGTGGATGACTGAGCATGTCAAGGAAGCTGCTTTTATACCCAATCATGGCACCCACCTGTTCCCAATTTGCATGTTCACCTGTGGGATATTCCAAATAAGTGTTTGATGAGCATTCCTCAAATTTCTCTGTCTTCTTTGTCACTTGTGCCAGCTTTTTTGAAACATGTTGCAGGCATCAAATTCCAAATGAGCTAATAATTGCAAAAAATAACAAAGTTTACCAGTTCGAACGTTAAGTATGTGGTCTTTGCAGTGTGTTCAATTGAATATAGGTTGAAAAAGATTTGCAAGTCATTGTATTCTGTTTTTATTTGCGATTTCCACAACGTGCCAACTTTTCTGGTTTTGGGCTTGTATATATATATATATATATATATATATATATATATTATAAAACAAACCTCTAAATATGCATCATTCACCACCAAAAAATTACTCTATAATTTGTTATAAATAAGCAAAATCAGTTGTTTATATTACTAACAATTACAAATTGTTAGTTTACTTTCAGACATTGACGAGTACAATTGAGGCAGTTTGTCTCACAATGGCTATGGATGGATATAAATTCAAACTTAGTTCATGTGAACACTACATGCTCTCGTCAATATTTAATTAATTTTGTGCATTACTGATAAAACAGCATGACAAATCTCAGGGAAAAATCATGTAATATTGGATCATTTTCCTTGATAAATGACCATTTATAATATTTTGTCTCATTTGTTTAGCTGGGTTCTCTTTATCTACTTTTAGGACTTGTGTGAAAATCTGATGGTGTTTTAGGTCATTTTTATGCAGAAATTTATAAAGTTTTAAGGCTTCACAAACTTTCAAGCATCGCTGTATGTGTGAATTTAAAGTTATAATTGTGCCTGATGTTCACATTTTCTGTGGTCCCTGCAGATGTTCAGCAGATGGTTCTGATTAAAGAAGCTCCTGAAGTACAGATGCATGGGGTGGATCAACAGGATCCAGAGACCCTCAACATAAAGGAGGAAGATGAGGAACTGTGGACCAGTCAAGAGGGAGAGCAGTTTTGTGTGAAAACAGAGACTGATGACCCCGGGTTTGCATTCACTGCTGTTCCTTTGAAGAGTGAGGAAGATGAAGAGAAACATCTATTTTTACAGCTTCATCAGCACCAAGTAAAAGAGGAAGATCTTCCAACCAGCAGTTCAGCTGACCAGATGAAAGCATCAACTGGTGGAGAGGACTGTGGAGGAGCAGAGACTACCAGGAACCCAGATCTAAATACTTATGGAGATGATTGCAGCTCTTCAGAGACTGAAGTCAGTGAGGATGATGAAGGTGATGATGTGAATGACTCTGACTCTCAGCTAAAAGACTTATCAGACTCTGGGTCAGAACCTGAAGACGGTGACAAAGACTGGAAGAAGAGCAGAGCTCCTGAGTCAGGCGTAAACACTGTCAACAAATCTTGCAGCTTCACTGAGCATGGGAAACAATTTCACAAGACAAGTCAGTCAGTGATGTCTTCAAGTTGTTTGGTTGTCAAGGAATGTGTTGAAGTGAAGAAAACTGGAGGCTCAGTTGAAAAAAGACAGTCAAGACAGACCTCATTTAGTTGTAAAGACTGTGGGGAAAGATTTAACAGAAAGGGTAATCTAAACAAACACATGATAGTTAACACAGGACAGAAACTATTTGTTTGTGATCTTTGTGGACAAAGGTTTGGACAGAAGTCAAATTTAAACACACACATGATAGTTCACACAGGACAGAAAGCATTTGTTTGTGATCTTTGTGGACAAAGGTTTGGACAGAAGTCAAATTTAAACACACACATGATAGTTCACACAGGACAGAAAGCATTTGCTTGTGATCTTTGTGGACACAGGTTTGGACGGAAGTCAACTTTAAACACACACATGATAGTTCACACAGGACAGAAAGCATTTGTTTGTGATCTTTGTGGACAAAGGTTTGGATATAAGTCACATTTAAATACACACATGATAGTTCACACAGGACAGAAAGCATTTGTTTGTGATTTTTGTGGACAAAGGTTTGGACAGAAGTCAGCTTTAAACAGACACATGATAGTTCACACTGGACAGAAACCATTTGTTTGTGATCTTTGTGGACAAAGGTTTGGACAGAAGTCAGATTTAAACAAACACATTATAGTTCACACAGGACAGAAATCATTTGTTTGTGATCTTTGTGGACAAAGGTTTGGACAGAAGTCAAATTTAAACACACACATGATAGTTCACACAGGACAGAAAGCATTTGCTTGTGATCTTTGTGGACACAGGTTTGGACGGAAGTCAACTTTAAACACACACATGATAGTTCACACAGGACAGAAAGCATTTGTTTGTGATCTTTGTGGACAAAGGTTTGGATATAAGTCACATTTAAATACACACATGATAGTTCACACAGGACAGAAAGCATTTGTTTGTGATTTTTGTGGACAAAGGTTTGGACAGAAGTCAGCTTTAAACAGACACATGATAGTTCACACTGGACAGAAACCATTTGTTTGTGATCTTTGTGGACAAAGGTTTGGACAGAAGTCAGATTTAAACAAACACATGATAGTTCACACAGGACAGAAAGCATTTGTTTGTGATCTTTGTGGACAAAGGTTTGGACAGAAGTCAAATTTAAACACACACATGATAGTTCACACAGGACAGAAAGCATTTGCTTGTGATCTTTGTGGACACAGGTTTGGACGGAAGTCAACTTTAAACACACACATGATAGTTCACACAGGACAGAAAGCATTTGTTTGTGATCTTTGTGGACAAAGGTTTGGATATAAGTCACATTTAAATACACACATGATAGTTCACACAGGACAGAAAGCATTTGTTTGTGATTTTTGTGGACAAAGGTTTGGACAGAAGTCAGCTTTAAACAGACACATGATAGTTCACACTGGACAGAAACCATTTGTTTGTGATCTTTGTGGACAAAGGTTTGGACAGAAGTCAGATTTAAACAAACACATTATAGTTCACACAGGACAGAAATCATTTGTTTGTGATCTTTGTGGACAAAGGTTTGGACAGAAGTCAAATTTAAACACACACATGATAGTTCACACAGGACAGAAAGCATTTGCTTGTGATCTTTGTGGACACAGGTTTGGACGGAAGTCAACTTTAAACACACACATGATAGTTCACACAGGACAGAAAGCATTTGTTTGTGATCTTTGTGGACAAAGGTTTGGATATAAGTCACATTTAAATACACACATGATAGTTCACACAGGACAGAAAGCATTTGTTTGTGATTTTTGTGGACAAAGGTTTGGACAGAAGTCAGCTTTAAACAGACACATGATAGTTCACACTGGACAGAAACCATTTGTTTGTGATCTTTGTGGACAAAGGTTTGGACAGAAGTCAGATTTAAACACACACATGAGGATCCACATCAGAGAAAAGCAGTTTAACTGAATAATAACCTTTGTTTTGTCTTTTTTCATTTCATATAAAATAATGCATTCCTTTCAGTAATGTTTTTTCTTTGTACCTTTATTACCAAACGTTTGATTTTTGTATTTGACCACTAGGTGGTGCTTTGATTTATAATATGAGAGCTTCTGTAATAATCTAGTTCAACTTAAGGCCCCGGCAGAGCTCTGCGTACGGCAGTACGCCGTACGTACGCAGAGGCACAAGCGTAGCCCCGCAGGGCTTGAACGCGCAAAGCTCAAATTTTACGACCGCGTACGCGAGCACGTTGTCTCACAATAAACTGCCCGGCGCCGGACTGTTTTGTATGTGACACAAATGTATTAAATTCCCCCTCTTCATCCCTGATCTGGCCTTTTCTTTTGTTTTTTGCCAAAAGTCAAGTGATAGCTTTATCCTCCGTTGACTCCATGACTGAAATGAATGAATTTGTCACGAGCGAATTAAACTCGGGTCCTACATGGCTGCGCGAGGTTCTACAGATTTCCTGGTGGGCTGCAGGACAAGCGCTCCCTGTTTTTAGTTTTATTTTTTAGAACTTTTTGTTAACATATAAAGTTTAGAACACCGCAGAGGCTGCAGCTTGTGCCTTTTTCCCCCCGCCCGACCTGTCAATCAATTCAGTAGGCGTGTCAGCATATGACCAATCAGCGACCTCAGTTTGTCCAGTATTTGAACACTCTGCGTGCAGCTGCTCAAATTACGACAAGAATTTGGAGCAAAAACGCGAGCATTTAACGCGAGAACTAACGCAGAGCTGTGCCTGTGAACGCGTGCGCACAGAACATGTGCGTAGAGCGGCGTACAAGCCGTACGCAGAGCTATGCCGGGGCCTTTACACCAGTAGAGGTACCGGTAGGGTTGGGCATCGAGAATCGTTCGGAACCGGGACTAACTGTCCGGTTTTCCCGGAATCGTTCAAAATATTAATTGGCGATTCCTATGTTCGATGCTAGTTAGCCGACCGGAAGTAGCCGCCAACACCGAAGAAGAATCCACCGGAAATGTGCACCCGTGATCGAAAGCGCGGCTTAACTTTAATAAAAATGACCAGTCAGGTCAGTGCAGCACTTGCAATAATTTTCTATTGTAGTGATACACCTAACCTCTGACATTTTAGGCTTGACCTTCAAGTACACCTCTCTGCATCTCTTTGGAACTCTCAGTGTTACACCTTCTTGAAGTCTTCAAGGAGACGAGTAAACACTATTTTGGTTAACAATTATTATGAATTAATGGACACTAATTAATCAGATTGAACTTTCTCTTTAATGTGTGTTAATTCAGAATTGATCAAACAGTATTTTTGTCATTTCAATGATGATTTTACTAAACTGGTATATTTTAAATATGACAAAGTTAAGAGAACATCTCAGAATGATCATGCTTTGAACTGTCTGCTCTAGGCAGAATAAGTGTCGAAAGTTGAAGGAACAATTCTCCGTCTATTTGTTTGAACTGTTTTTGGAACGAAAGAGAAGTTCTAGACATAACTTAATCTTCGGTCTCCCGTCCGTTCTAAAAACAATTCATCTGTGCTTAAACAGAGAGTGCTCTGTTTTCACACCTGCAGGTTTTGTTTTGTCTCCGTGCTGGGACTCAGTTCTCAGCACTCACTGAGTTTTTGAGTTCTCGGGGAGAAGGGAAGACGCACGGACGTTTTTCCTCCAAGCTGATAGACGGCCCGGTCATTGTGCCAACTCGACCCACGTCTCAGCTGAGAGTCGCGGCAAAGCCTTGCTGTGCCTCAACACTCATTTCTGAAAGAGTTTGTTTTCTGAAGTTTTATTTTGAAAGTGCAGCCAGTAGCTGGCTCTGTTCCTGCCGGGAGAAGCGGTTCTTCTTACTCGTCTGAATCAGCTCACACGCGCGGAGGTCATCTGGGCGTGAACTGGACAACACAGTCCGTTAGTGTCCACAAACCTCAACTCTTATCTCCAAGACGTATCGTCAACAGGTAACGAGGCGTTGATTGTGTCCTGAACGTGTGGGAAGCCCAGCTGAACCGTATGGGAGGGTGCCACTCTGGTTGTTTCAAATAATTAATTTCAGTTAACTTAGCTTTCATCTTCTTCCTCCTATTTCTTATTTTTCATAAGCATTTAATCTGTCAAGTAATGTGCCAACAGTTAAGTTTTAATTGTCTGTTTGTTTTAATTTGAATTCTTGTCAACGTAGTTATTAAATCAGAGCTAATATCGATACAAATGTTTAATGTAATTCTTGTGATAGTTTCAATAAAAGGTCTATTTTTTGGTAGACCAACATAAATTGAAGTCTAAGCGTGAAATTACATTACTGGCTAATCACATCGTTAGATTTATTGATTTATTCTGAAAAAGTTGAGACCCCGTGAATTGGTGGCAAGTTTGTGCAGATTAACTCTGCTCAGACTTGCGCATCTAAAGATATAGGTAAGTCAGTAAACTGACCAGAAAGTCCTATATCTCTACAATAATGGTGGTCCAGTAAGTGTTTAAATACCTTACTAAACACCACCTTATTCCTTTACATATTGGTGGCCGCGTACAAGTCTTCTGAAAGATTAAATTGATAAGTTGTTTTTGTAGCTTATTTTTTGTTACGGTGTTGTTGGCATTAGTTTTACATCCTGGTTTTGGGCTTATAAGAATGGTTTTGGCTGGTGGGTGTCTCAGAGATTGCTGATAGTGGCATTGTCTGGGGTGTTTTCCCGTTAGAATTGTTCTTTACTTTCACTTTTGAACGTGTGTTTTGGAGCTGCGGATGAATGAATGTTTGTTTTTGTGAGACGTTTCATTACGTGTCGCGAGACTGCATGCATTTTTTCGTTTTGTGACCGCCGTGTCACCTCTGCTTCATTTTATTACATCTGCGATTTTCTGTTGAAGCTGTGTCACACATTTGCTGCTCCATTTTTACCTAATCTGTTACAACGTGTTTGCCGAGGTTCGGGAAAACCCACTCCGCTAGTTTGGGCCGGACCGAGATCCGGTTCCATTTGACGTAAAGTCCGTTGTTGTACACAGTTAGCGTGCTGCCTCCCCTGGGGGCGTGAGAGTTGGCTTGGATGTGTTGTGCTCGTTAACAGAATTTTCTGCGGTGTAAAAGTCGTTTATTTTGTGGAAGAGAGTCCAGTACAGTACTTTGGATCGGGCTAAGCTAATCGGTACCGAGAGACAAGATGGCTGCTTAAAACGCTGTGATTGGTCCATTGTGTGTCGCGTTCAAGAACGTTGGTTTCTGTAGACTCTGGTTGTCAGATTCATTTTTGCACACATTTCTGACGGTTTATCTGTGTTGTTTGAGTTCTATGCACGTAATATCGTCGAAGACTGGCTTAACCGCGGTGTTTTGCGGTATTTATGACTGTTTTAGAACGTTGAAAAGACCGTTCCACGCTTTTGTTCGACCGACCGCAGGTCCGTGAACACACCGCTCGAACGGCACGTCACTAGTGGGTGGCGTTAGGTTTGGAAGACACAATTTCCCATGAACACTTGGGTTTTAGAACTACAGTTCTGTCTTCGCTGTGATTGGTCGATTACGCTGTATGTGTTGACGCATGCGCAGTGGGTGAAGCCCCGCTCCTCGTCAAATTTCACTTGCTACTTGTCCCAGACGAGTTTCCGTGCTTGTTTGTCCATTACTGTCTTTGAAAAGACTGTTTAATCGCGGTGTTTTTGAGATTTTAGTGGGTGGACAGAGCCGGTTGCTCTGAAAAACTGCCGATCGCCATGTGACCAGGTCACGTGACACCGATTTTGCCGGTTTTATGAGGACCGACCTTATTTCTTTTAAACGCAGTTTAAAAGGTTTCACAGTTCAACCGATTTTGCTCACATGATTTCGTTTTGTGAGCCTGGGTTCTAGAGCTTATCACGTTACGCTTTAGATCTGTCTGATTGATGCTTTTCATCCGTGTTGGATGTCTGTGTGGGCTGAAAGCTACGGCTGCGCTCACTGGTGATAACAGCGCCTCTATAGCGGTCAGATAGAGAAATTACAGTCGCTGTGATAAACTCACTTCCAGCGCTGTGACCCCTGCTGGTTACATTAGAAGACGCAGTCTTCCTGTAATGTGTACATGTTAACTGTTCCTGTTTTAAACGGGAAACATTTTGAGAATATTGTACTCACAGCACACTTTAATTTGATTTTCACATATAATCAAATGTTGATGGCAGAACAGTTACACAGATTTAATACAGACATGTATGTTTTTAGATAAAACTTAACAGTTTATCTTTAATTCTGTGCAAAACTGGCTCTCTGTCCCTGTTTTGTTTTAAACTGCGAGTTTAAAATAACACACATGAGGCGTCCTTTGTTTTGGTTTTCAAAAAAATCTCACAACGACAGCCGTTTTTGTTTGACCTTGTCACAGGTCGACAAATTACTAAACATCACTGACTTTTATTTCATTTAACATCTTGGATGTTTTCTGAGCAGCTCATACACTTTGCATATTTGCAAGCTGCGATATGAGACCCACTTTACTTGGTTTTTCGCAGAAAATCAGTACACAGATGGACGTTCAAACAGGTGAACCACCTGAGGGGGCCTCCTCTCCTATCTATCCTAGATGGATGGATGGGGGCCTTGGGATTCCTGCCCGTGCTTCCTGCAAAGTGGGGGAATCTGTTTCATCGTATGCTAATTACTTAGCTGCTAGGAACGTCCGTCAGGATAAGTGGGAAAATCCCCTGTCATTCTACGACAGGCTAATCTCGGTCTACTCCGGGGGAAAAACTGTCCCTGGATTAGAGGAAAATATGGAGTTTAAACGTCTTTTCATTATGAATCTTATGCCTTTTCAAATGAAATGTGTTCATTTCAAGGTTGATTGCAAAAAAGATTCCATGGAAGTGATAAGACAATATGCTGCGTCAGTTTTTGAGGCCGAAATACAACCTAGGATACCATCAGAGGTTTGTACAGGTCAAAAGGTCACATCCCACTCGCAGGAAGTAGTAGAGGTTCCCTCTCCTTCAAAGTGCGAGAGGTCACAGGTTTTTCATAATAACATACATCAGCATGGTGCTACGAGCTGTAGGAGTTCTGAACCCCCTGCCCCTCAGGTTGAAAACCTTGAGAGGAGCAGAGAACCACACAAGGTAGGTGTTCGCTCTCTAGATGAACCAAGATGGTTCAGATCGAACCAAAAGAGTTCTCACCTAGGTCTCACAGTGGGTGAACTTCGAGAGAAGTTGATGTCTGGGAACCGTGACCCTTTGAAAAAGGGTCTGTCCCGACATGTGCCCCCGAGAAGCGGCCCTCCTGCCCCTGCCCCTCGAACTGCACAGTTTGAGACATGCAATGAGTCACACATGCTCCAGATTATGGAAATGGCGCCTCCGCGCGAGGACGTGACT
>JBBPBX010041000.1:18945-29082 GCA_038048925.1 Garcialebias charrua
CTTAACATTTTTGAGCAACAAGTAATGCACTCAAAGTGTGAAAAAGAACTCAAGGTAAAGGAGAAATGATCTGCAAGGATGTTTGACCCCGGTGTTGTCATGGTTCCCTCAGCAGGACGCCCCGCTGCGGTTCCGCTGTGGGTACCAGCCCTGAACACAAGCTGTTTCAGGGAATCCAGGGGAGGGGTGGGGGACGGTGAGTTGCTTGCTGTGATGCAGAAGATTGATTGACATCTGCCTGCCACCTCATGTTCTGCTCTGCCAAAGACTGGAGCACGTTTGTTTACACCCGTGGACTTATTTGATCCTGTCAAACATGAGAGTACCTTTCTGTGTGAACGCTCTACAGCTGTTGTCTTCTGCTCTGAGGCACCTCACACTTCCACTTCTGTCACATCACTCACACAGAGTAAACTCCCAAACACACGGGGGCGCTGTGCAGTCAACAACAGCCTGAAATGCATCAGCAACACTCAGAGTGACATGTTTTTTTTTTAAACACAGAAGTACTATTTTCTGCAGACAAATACAGTAACAGATGTTATTAATCATGTTGATGTTATGGGTACATGGGTGGAAATGGGAACAATCAGAATCCTGATGCTGTTACTCTTCTTGTCACACTCACCTGCACATCTGTATTCTCTGTTTGCTGTTCCATCTTTTTCACAGGGGATGCAGTTTGGGGTAGGCATCTCTCTCTCTCTCTCTCTCTCTCTCTCTCTCTCTCTCTCTCTCTCTCTCTCTCTCTGAAATCTTATGGATCTTTTTTTTGACAGGAACTATAATCAGTAGTACTGTTCTTTTTTTATTTTGATTTAAAAAAAATTAAGATAAGATTGTCGCTGTTCGACCACGGCGTTCAAAACCGGCTTGTTATTCCCAGGTGGAGAGAGGACTCGTGCCAACACGAATAATGGCAGAAAATAATAAAGTTTTAACACTTAATTTCTATTAAGGCAGAAAAAAGGTACAAGTTATCAGCACTGAAACTTCGTCCCGACCCACCGCGACCCGGAAACGAAGTGTCAAGCTCTCGGAGAAACTCAACTTTCTTCGACTCTAGACTCTGCCCTTAACCAGGGGCGGAGTGCAACCTGATTGGATCATTTATGAAATAGGTGTGGTGGACCTGTGCCAGTCATAACTGGTTTAAACTGATGATAACGTTTGTATCTAAAATATGCAATCAGTAAACAATTCCATACAAGGAGTTGCTACCGGGACTGCTCATCTCTGAGCAGATCTAAAATCTTTGTCCGGTCAGAGTCAGGCCCAAAGTCTGACTCTGGGTGGACAAAGTATATTCTGTTTTGAGTTCAATGATGTAACAAGATAAAAACGTTATTATCTACCACAACTGTAGCAGAAATTCTCCTTTGACACACTCTACGTTCATTACTGTATTCACACACTAGAACCAACAATAGAACACAATAAAAAACACATTATCACCATTAGTTAACACCATTAACATGTGTCTATTTAACTTTGTTTAAGAACATTACTGCAGATGGTACAAAGGATTTCTTATAAATATCCTTCCTGGCCAGTGGGACTCGATAACGCTTGTTTGATGGAAGCATCTGGAAGCATCTGGAAGCATCTGCGAGAGGTCCTCAGTGATCAGGGTGGCTTTCTTGGTCACTGAGCGGCTGCAGATGTCTGATAGGGCAACTAACGTGAGCCAGTTATTGCACTTGATTGTTTAATTATTCTGTGCAATTTAGCTTTTTGTTTTACATTAATGAGGTTGAACCAGGATGAAAATATTAAAAGTTAAAATGGACTCAAACTGTGGTTTGTAAAGGTAAGAGTTCTCCTGCTGACATGAAAGGTCTTTAGTTTCCTAAGCAGGTAAAGATGTTGTTAGAGCTTTTTATATACAGGTGGTCCCCAACTTACGAGCGTCTGGACTTACAAGGATCTGACTTTACGAGATTATCATAATTAATAAAAATATGACATAAAAATATATTATTATTATTATTTATTTATTGTGTTTAAATGTTCTTAATTTCATGTGTACAGCACTTTGTTGCAGCTGTGGTCGTTTTAAATGGCTTTATAAATAAAGTATAATTGTTATTTTTATGTTTTATTTCAATTTTTAGTGTACTCTGTACTGTATTAGCGATCGCTCCCAAATTCCCCCCGCCTGAAATATAACGAGCAGACCTGAGCGGAGCGATTGCTCCCACTGCCCTGCCGCCTGACAGGCAACGAGCGGAGCTACCAAGCCGACATGCCGGGACAGGGAGCTGCCCGACATGCTGGGAGCTGCTGGCTTTTTAGGACCGTGGTTAAGGTTGCCTCATACGGATAAATGAGCTGGAAACTCTCTGTGAACTTTGTGGATGTGTCTGTTCTGGAGCAACAGCTGCGATCCTCCGCGATCGCTCTTAAAAAGCGCTGCGCAACAACATTAGCTCATCGGCTAAGCTAAGGCTAGGCTAAATGCTAAGCGGACCCCCACCAGAACCAAACCGAACCGGCGGCCGGGAGCTCGCCTCGATGTCCGCCTAGGAGCCTAAGATGTTGTATGGACATTCAGCTAACGTGGAGAAGCAGCTCCGACAGCCTTTTTTGGATGGATGGACTCGTTAGCACGGAGCTAATGAGTGCAGGCCTAATGGCGGTGGCTAACAACAGCTCACGCGGTCAGCTTGTTTTGGATGAATGAACACCGCGGAGAAACGGCTTTCGGTAAGTTTATTAAAGTAAACTCCTTTTATGGCTTCAAATGTATGGACTTAACAAGCTAACAGTCCTTCCTCTAAACAGTTTGGACCATGTTAGAGCAGCAGAATGTATGGAGCCCCGACGTGCTCGGACGTGCTAATAGACGAGACAAGCTTGATCAGCTCAAAGTAAGAAATTATATTTTTATTTATCTGTTTTGTACTGTACCTGTAAAGTACTGTTTTTTTTTATTTATTACATTATAGAGCTTTGGAGCGTGACGTCACTGGTCCACGGCGCAAAGTGGCGCACAGCATTGTGGGAAAGAAATCGCCATTTATGAAGCCCTACTAAAAGAAGCTCTGTCTCTCGTTTTTTTGTTAGAATCTAAGAAGGTTGTAACAGTTTTGCAATGGTCTAAACATGCTGTGTTATTGGATGTAATGTCCGGTCACACGACCTGAAAGTAGATAGAAAACGGACTTTCTGTTTCCTGTTCGCTGCTGGAAGCAGCGCGAGGGAGCTCATGTGTCGGACCTAACAAAAAGGAGATGAATGTCCTGATATCAGCGGTGACACGTCCTGATATAACTTTCTCCATGTCCCAAAATAACTGCTAGTTTGTTCCAGACATCTGGTGAGTGTATAAATTCGTTTTGTTGGAGTTGTGCCATAATTTTTGCCACGATTTTGTCCGGGTGTTTAGTTCATAGAAGTGGGTCAGCCTAGTTTAGGTTGGGTTTATATTTTTTATATAACGTTGTCTGATTTTAGACAGAGTGGACAGCTGTGTTATTGTGAAATAAACTGTTTAAAGTTTCTAGTGTGTTGTCACTGTTACTGTATTAATACTGATCTGTGTTCTGATCTATCCTTGTCAAGGCAGAACTTCATATGAAATGAATTAAACTCCAGAAGAGCTCAGTCAGGCTGCAGATGGAGGAGCAGCTACAAATACACCATCAAATGTTGCTCAGGTAGTACCATATAAAACAATTTCTCCATGTCCCAAAATAACTGCTAGTTTGTTCCAGACACTGGTGAGTGTATAAGTCAAAGTCAAGTCAAAGTCAACTTTATTGTCAAAACTGCAATATGTACAGGACATACACAGGATTGAAATTGCATTTCTCTCTGTCCATCGGTGCAACAGTAAACATTTAAACACTAAAACACTGAAACATTTAATAAACATAGGCATAAAATGAAATAATAAAAGTGTAATACTGTCCTGAGTTTTTTCATAGTAGTATAAAAGTGTAAAAAAATGTAAAAAGTATATCTATAAAATAAAATGAAAGTTCTAGCATTGACATTTGTAATAGAGTGACAAAGCAGCATATGAAGTTTATGTACACAGTATATGTATGAGGTAGTTGATATTGGTATAGAGGTAAAGTGGCATATACAGTAAGGCTATTAAAAAATATATATATCAGCAGTAGTGTATATATAAAAAGTACCGGTAGTGTAAATGTAGTATTAAATGGGACTTCCTTGTTTTGTCATCATTGTTTAATGTGTCACACAAAACTCTGTCTAATACCTGTGTCTTTTTCTCTTCAAGGGATGGAGGTGACAAGCTCATAACAGAAGGACGTTGTTATCTGACAGAGGCTTTGATATTAGACTGTGTGAGAGTCAAGGTTCTTTATTGTCATTCACATCACATGTTGTACGTGAGGTGGAACGAAACTGTGTACATGAATGATGTGCTGAGGTTAAAATCCCTCTTCTCCACATCGAGAGGAGCCAGTTGAGGTGGCTCGGGCATCTGGTTAGGATGCCTCCTGGACGCCTCCCTGGTGAGGTGTTCCGGGCATGTCCCACCGGGAGGAGACCCAGAGGAAGACCCAGGACACGCTGGAGGGACTATGTTTCTCGGCTGGCCTGGGAACGCCTTGGGATTCCCCCAGAGGAGCTGCTGGACTCGTTGTTTTGAAATATTTTTACAGTTGAATAATAACAAGTGGTTGTTTTTTCTCATTTAATAAAAATTAATGTGGTAAACATTTATGAAACATTTAATTCAGCACTAACATGTAAACATGATGAAATTGATCACATTTGTAGTAAACATTTGATGTATTAACAAATTTCATTAACAGGGATTAACCTGTCCAAATAAAAGTTGAATGAATGAATTTCAGGTAAGAAATAAACAAAATGAAACAGATCCATTTTGAAGTAAACATTTGATGTAATTAAACATTTCTAGTAACAATGGCCCTCATGCACGAAAATGTTCGTATTTTTATCCTAAATTTCTCCTACTTTTGTTCGTACGAAGCGTTCGTACGAACATGCCACGTCAGATTCAACAAAGTCTTCTATCCTCAGGAAAAGTGTGTAAATGAGCTGCGTAAATTTAATGAATCCCACCTGTTCTATCAACCTGTGCGTGCTCGCGGAGAGGTCATTTACATAATTCCCACCCCTCAAAACACCATATAAGGCCACGTTTCCTGCCTTTTGACAGCAGGAAGTGTCCATCCATCCATCCATCTTCTTCCGCTTATCCGGGGTCGGGTCGCGGGGGTAGCAGCCTAAGTAGGGAGGCCCAGACTTCCCTCTCCCCAGCCACTTGGAGCAGCTCCTCCGGGGGAATCCCAAGGCGTTCCCAGGCCAGCCGAGAAACATAGTCCCTCCAGCGCGTCCTGGGTCTTCCTCTGGGTCTCCTCCCGGTGGGACATGCCCGGAACACCTCACCAGGGAGGCGTCCAGGAGGCATCCTAACCAGATGCCCGAGCCACCTCAACTGTCCATCATTCAAAATCAAGAAGTAAAAAGAACTTCACGCGTTCGGAGATTGAAGTTCTGCTCTCTGTCGCGCTGTGGCACACCGCTACCCCCCCTCCCCGCAAGTGTCGGATGGTCAAATATTTTTAATTTTAGTGTAAACAACTGTTATAGTTTCACTTATTCAGAAGAGCTGTGGCGCACCGCTACTCCCCCACCCCCCGCAGTGTCGGATGTGTTTTTGAACAGAAGCATTTTAAAATGTCTCGAAACTACAGTTAACTTCATATTAATATTGTAGTGCATATGTTGTGTCTCCCGTGGGTCGTACAGTATCAGAAATCAAGAATAAATGGTTTGATCTGAAAATGGCTTCAAACAAACGTCTCGCCGCAGCACGGACAGGAGGTGGTCAAGGAAAAGTCTGCATTACCAAGATGAATGGACAATAAATGCCACGCTGCGCAAGACGCGTGCCAACATGTTGTGCAGCACAAATGAGTCATGCGCACTCCTCCTGGTCATGATCGTGCAACCTCATTCTGCAGGTTATATTTCGAATCAGATATAATAATCTATTGCTCCGATGGTGTTTGGCACAGCAGTCCAGCAATAGCATGAAAATCAGTCTTAATTCGTACTTGTTCTGCGGCGGTGTATGGGAATTTTATGTACCTGGGTGTTAATATGAGGAGGGCTTTGATGACCAAGGGGAGCGCACGACTCACTGAAGCCTGCGCGACACACCAGACAAATTAAACTTAAAATTATAATTCTAATTCAAACAGAATAACCTATTGTCAAGAATAATTATGGTGCGTGATTTTTTTAAACCCAAAATATTTTCTAAATAACGAAGTATAAAGTTATTAGTGGAGAAAATCCGTCTGGATAACAGCAGACTGACTGCTCGTAAAATATACGACAGGTCTGGACCACTCGTAAAAAAAAATCGTATCTGAAAAAAATCGTAGGATACGAAAACATTGTTGAATGCCACAAATGATCCTAAATCACTCGTACGCACAGTTTAAGAACAAATCTGTGCGTACGAACGGTTCGTGCATGAGGGTGATGAACATTGTGTAAGTTAATACATTTTATAGAAAAATTGCTACACAAAAATGTGCAAATATAAGTGAACAGCCTGATTTACATAATTATGTCTCCCTTGAAGCTGGAGAACAAACTGAGAAATATTTTTAGGAAGCTTCATGCTTTCTGCAGACGTCCAGCTATGGCTGTGTGGGTCCACACAAGGTCACAGTGGTTTGATTGTGCACCTGTGCAGTGTGGACGATGCTTCTTCAGGTGAAATTCATCTCCTGCCTCCACAGCTGCTGGATGCTGCATGTCTTGTATCTGTGAGGGAACTTTCTCCAGGCAGCAGCGATCACACTGAGTCCATCAGGAGATGCTTCAAGTTCAGGAGTTGGATTTTGTACTGCTAGCTGCATTTTAAAGGTACAGTATGCAGTTTCTGTAGAACTGCAGAACTTAGAAATATTTTCAACAGGCAAAGCATTCTGATCCCGCTCTGCCCCCTTGTGGTCTGTTAAATTTCAAATTCAAGCTCTGTTTTTATTGGCTGATTCAAATTCAAGCTCTGTTTTTATTGGCTGGTTACAAACTCTGTTTTTATTGGCTGGAAAATGGTGGGTCACCTTTTCTTTTTAGAAATGCTTATTTACCACCTGGAGAAGCAAGGGGACAATATATATATATATTTTTTTCAGAGATTACCTGGCTAACATCAGTCTGTCAGGAGGTAGTGACAGAATGAAGAAATATGTTCATAAAAAAAGCTACATACTGCAGCTTTAATGTATCACCCTCATCATGACTCAGAGAGCAGAACCTGTGAACACACAATTAAAATGGTGAATGAAAAGACAGAAACATTTGTCTATAATATATATGCATCTTAATACATATTATATATAAAGTAATCTAATCAAGATTTGAAGTCTACATGACAAGCTCAAGTCATTAAAAATAAGGTAATTTTCTACGTGGAGCTTTGTAAATCAGTTAAAATACTATAAAAAATTAAGTGTTCACAATTTCTAATACTCATAGCATACAGAAGGTTGATTGATTCTGAAAGACATGTATATTAATAATTTATGTAAAATTAATGAGCCAACAACGTACCTTCAACGTATTTACAATCTGGGGGATTTAAAAATGTCCAAATCATCTATCCAGCTATTCATAGATTGGACCAGCTCTCCCAGTGAATTGTAATTATAAAAATTATTTGTGGTGTAAACACTGACACAGACCAGTCTGCTAAAATGACTGGGAATGTCAGTGGAGGCAAGTATTACTCCAGGTCTCTGCTCCATTTATTTATTTATTTCAAACGGGCAACATTTCCAATTATACCGATTTTTTTCCATGTAGTTTTTTTTTGTCATCTGGGAGAAGCTTATTACGATAGTCCACTTTATTTTGCGCTGCTTTTCAGAATCGTGACGGAAGATACAGCGCGAAAACGATGGAAATCTCCTGAATTTATTTTATTTTTTCTGAGGGCAACAAAGATGGCGGTCGAGACCGGAACGCCCCGACACGCCCCCGACACTCCCCCACACAGTGACGTGTGCTCCAAAGCTCTATAGGGTGTGTTAGGATAGCCGAAGCACCTGGTAACTTCATTACCTATATGTACATGTTCAGTGTCGGCTCCTGTGTAATATAAAGGTCTGTACGGACACGAGATTTTTGTCTTACGAGATACTCGGAGGTACGGATCTCGCTCGTAAGTCGGGGACCACCTGTATTGAGTCAGAGTGCTGTGAGAAAGACGGCGTGTATCTATTTTTGCTTTGAATACTACGACAAACTAGACTTATTGTTTTACTTTGAATCTCTTTGTCATTCTCTTGAACTTGTTGAGAGACTGCTCTCCTAAAAAATCCACAGTAAGTGAGAGTCTTGTCTTGAATTATTCAGTATCAAAAATATCCATGTTTAAACACTGGCCATTATGCATTCTTGCCTCACTCTAACTTTTACTTCACTGTTGCCAAAAGCATCTTTCCAGAGATTGCTCTGTTTTGTTCTGAAGCCAAAGCAACATTATGCTTGAGCTGCTCCGAGCTCTAAACTCAGGCTGCTTCAGGTTCCTTTCATGACCGTGTTTGGTGCTGCACTTCTTATTTACACATCTTTGTTCACATTCACAGCCATGTTTCTGGGTGGCCAGAAACACGACAAGCGCTGTGAGTTTTTTGTCTTTGGACCAGATCAGATAGAAACCTTGTTTTGAACAGTCGTTTTTATGGGGAGCAAAGTCTGGTCTATAAAAGGCAAAGTGACACTTGTGAGGTCAAAGGTTGTTCTAGCGAGTATTAGGGCAATGCTGGGCTGTGTGTGTGTGTGAATGTGTGAGGGTGTGTGTATGTGTTGGGGGGTGGGGGGGGGTGGTGGTTATCCTTTAAGAATAGCGACAAACCACTGACATTTCTAACAAACCACATTGAGGTTTACCTCAAAAAGTCAAGCCAAGAAAAAAGAATAGAGCGATGCTTTATTTATCTGACTGCTACTTTTACTGTACTCAGCTGGTTCTTTAAATCTTAAATGAAGCTTTACTTTGTCTAAATATTTACACTCTATTATAGAAACATGTTAAACAGTAAAATCCAGTTTTAAAGAGTCCAAATTGCTTGCTTGTTGCTTTTTCCCAAACTGTCCCTGTTTTGTAAATCTTTGTTTATGTGAGCTATTCTGATGATGCAGCTATGTTTATCTCATTTCCTTTCTGGGCATGCCTGTTTGAGTGGATACGGAAACAGCCTCTATATAAGTTTCTCTCTTTGGAAATGCTCTGCCTCCCTGCCTGCGTTCCTCTGTCTGTCTCCCTATCTGTGTCTCTCTCCCCCTGTATGCAGGTTTTCCCAGCCCTCGCTCAGGTCCAGGCCTTGCGGAGGGTGAACGAGTGTCTCCTGGCTGAGAACAGGGCCATGCTGCGCGTCCTGGCCCGCCTCTCTGAGACGGCCTCCATGCCTGAAACAGAAGATCTTTAATCCTCCAGAAGATCATCTGCCCTAATTTCCTCCTTGCTCTCCTTTTCCTCAGCCACAAACTTCATCACTCTTCTTTCCTTCTGTTGCTTTTACAGTATCTTCCCTTTTCCTCTAATGTCGTCCTCTCAGGCAGGTCCCGCCTCTTGAATGTCCACTTGCCTAACACTGCTGTGCATCCTTCTGTTGCTTATTCCACCCAATCTCCACCTCCCTCATAAGTTCCCTTATCAGTCAGGTTCACTCAGTCAACATATGACTATGGGAATTGCACCCCTGCGCGGTTACCTGAAGTAATACAATCACGTCTTTACGGCAGGTGGACGTCAGCGTCACCACAGAGGCCCCGCCCTCTTGGTATAAAGACACGTGCGCCCATCTTCATTTCTCGTTTTTGCCCTTCACCTCGCTTATACCTGAACTTCGTGGGACTTCTCTGTAGCTACATCGCTCTATCTGAGCTGAGCTCGCTCCCTACTCTGAGCGCACAGAGAAAATTCCTACGTGTGGCTGGGCTAGCGAAAGCTAGTCCACCGCCTTTTATTTAACCTCAAGGTTTTTTCTTCTCTCTTCGCAGACGGCTTCGCTCGACGGCACTAACTGCATCACACCGCTACCCCGCTAACGAGTAGCGGGCTAACCAGCGAAAGTGACGCGATGAAGGAGACGTCTTCGGACAACGTTA
>JBBPBX010041001.1:0-29081 GCA_038048925.1 Garcialebias charrua
GCTCTAGCACCAGTCCTGCTCTAGCACCAGTCCAGCTCTAGCACCAGTCGGTCTAGCACCATTCCAGCTCTAGCACCAGTCCAGATCTAGCATCAGCCCAGCTCTAGCACCAGTCCTGATCTAGCACCAATCCAGATCTAGCACCAGTCCAGATCTAGCACCAGTCCAGATCTAGCACCAGTCCAGCTCTAGCACCAGTCCAGCTCTAGCACCAGTCCAGCTCTAGCACAAGCCCACATTTAGCATCAGTCCAGTTCTAGCACAGTCCAGATCTAAGACCAGTCCTGCTCTAGTACCAGTCCAGCTCTAGCACCAGTCCAGATCTAGCACCAGTCCAGCTCTATCACCAGTCCAAATCTAGCACCAGTCCAGATCTAGCACCAGTCCAGATCCAGCACCAGTCCAGATCTAGCACCAGTCCAGCTCTAGCACCAGTCCAGCTCTAGCACCAGTCCAGATCCAGCACCTGACCAGATCCAGCACCAGTCCAGCTCTAGCACCAGTCCAGCTCTAGCACCAGTCCAGCTCTAGCACCAGACCAGCTGTAGCACCAGTTCAGTTCTAACATCAGTCTAGCTCTAGCACCAGTCCTGCTCTAGCACCAGTCCCGCTCTAGCACCAGTCTAGCTCCAGCACAAGTCCAGCTCTAGCACCAGTCCTGCTCTAGCACCAGTCCAGATCTAGCACTAGTCCAGATCTAGCACCAGTCCAGATCTAGCATCAGTCCAGCTCTAGCACCAGTCTAGCACTAGCACCAGTCCAGATCTAGCATCAGTCCAGCTCTAGCACCAGTCCAGCTCTAGCACCAGTCCAGCTCTAGCACCAGTCCAGCTCTAGCACCAGTCCAGATCTAGCACCAGTCCAGATCTAGCATCAGTCCAGCTCTAGCACCAGTCCAGATCTAGCACCAGTCCAGCTCTAGCACCAGTCCAGATCTAGCACCAGTCCAGCTCTAGCACCAGTCCAGCACTAGCACCAGTCCAGATCTAGCACAGTCCAGCTCTAGCACCAGTCCAGCTCTAGCACCAGTCCAGCTCTAGCACCAGTCCAGATCTAGCATCAGTCCAGCTCTAGCACCAGTCCAGCTCTAGCACCAGTCCAGCTCTAGCACCAGTCCATATCTAGCATCAGTCCAGCTCTAGCACCAGTCCAGCTCTAGCACCAGTCCAGATCTAGCACCAGTCCAGATCTAGCACCAGTCCAGATCTAGCATCAGTCCAGAACTAGCATCAGTCCAGATCTAGCACCAGTCCAGACCTAGCACCAGTCCAGATCTAGCACCAGTCCAGCTCTAGCAACAGTCCAGATTTAGCATCAGTCCAGATCTAGCACCAGTCCAGATCTAACATCAGTCCAGATCTAGCACCAGTCCAGCTCTAGCACCAATCCAGATCTAGCACTAGTCCAGCTCTAGGACCAGTCCAGATCTAGCACCAGTCCAGCTCTAGCACCAGTCCAGCTCTAGCACCAGTCCAGCTCTAGCACCAGTCCAGAACTAGCACCAGTCCTGCTCTAGCACCAGTCCTGCTCTAAGCACCAGTCCAGCTCTAGCACCAATCCAGATCTAGCACCCGTCGAGATCTAGCACCAGTCCAGGACTAGCACCAGTTCAGATCTAGCACCAGTCCAGATCTAGCACAATTCCTACTCTAGCACCAGTCAAGATCTAGCACCAGTTCTGCTCTCAGATCTAACATCAGTCCAGATCTAGCACCAGTCCAGCTCTAGCACCAGTCCAGATCTAGCACCAGTCCAGCTCTAGGACCAGTCCAGATCTAGCACCAGTCCAGCTCTAGCACCAGTCCAGCTCTAGCACCAGTCCAGCTCTAGCACCAGTCCAGCTCTAGCACCAGTCCAGATCTAGCACCAGTCTGCTCTAGCACCAGTCCAGCTCTAAGCACCAGTCCAGCTCTAGCACCAATCCAGATCTAGCACCAGTCGAGATCTAGCACCAGTCCAAGTCTAGCACCAGTTCAGATCTAGCACCAGTCCAGATCTAGCACCAGTCTAGATCTAGCACCAGTCCAGATCTAGCACCAGTCCAGCTCTAGCACCAGTCCAGATCCAACACCAGACCAGATCCAGCACCAGTCCAGCTCTAGAACCAGTCCAGCTCTAGCACCAGTCCTGCTCTAGCACCAGTCCAGCTCTAGCACCAGTCCTGCTCTAGCACCATTCCAGCTCTAGCACCAGTCCAGATCTAGCATCAGCACAGCTCTAGCACCAGTCCTGATCTAGCACCAATCCAGATCTAGCACCAGTCCAGATCTAGCACCAGTCCAGATCTAGCACCAGTCCAGCTCTAGCACCAGTCCAGCTCTAGCACCAGTCCAGCTCTAGCACAAGCCCACATTTAGCATCAGTCCAGTTCTAGCACAGTCCAGATCTAACACCAGTCCTGCTCTAGCACCAGTCCAGCTCTAGCACCAGTCCAGATCTAGCACCAGTCCAGCTCTAGCACCAGTCCAGATCTAGCACCAGTCCAAATTTAGCATCAGTCCAGCTCTAGCACAGTCCAGATCTAGCACCAGTCCTGCTCTAGCACCAGTCCAGCTCTAGCACCAGTCCAGATCTAGCACCAGTCCAGCTCTATCACCAGTCCAAATCTAGCACCAGTCCAGCTCTAGCACCAGTCCAGATCCAGCACCTGACCAGATCCAGCACCAGTCCAGCTCTAGCACCAGTCCAGCTCTAGCACCAGTCCAGCTCTAGCACCAGACCAGCTGTAGCACCAGTTCAGTTCTAACATCAGTCCAGCTCTAGCACCAGTCCTGCTCTAGCACCAGTCCTGCTCTAGCACCGGTCCTGCTCTAGCACCGGTCTAGCTCTAGCACAAGTCCAGCTCTAGCACCAGTCCTGCTCTAGCACCAGTCCAGATCTAGCACTAGTCACGATCTAGCACCAGTCCAGATCTAGCATCAGTCCAGCTCTAGCACCAGTCTAGCACTAGCACCAGTCCAGATCTAGCACAATTCCTACTCTAGCACCAGTCAAGATCTAGCACCAGTTCTGCTCTCAGATCTAACATCAGTCCAGATCTAACACCAGTCCAGCTCTAGCACCAGTCCAGATCTAGCACCAGTCCAGCTCTAGGACCAGTCCAGATCTAGCACCAGTCCAGCTCTAGCACCAGTCCAGCTCTAGCACCAGTCCAGCTCTAGCACCAGTCCAGCTCTAGCACCAGTCCAGATCTAGCACCAGTCCTGCTCTAGCACCAGTCCAGCTCTAAGCACCAGTCCAGCTCTAGCACCAATCCAGATCTAGCACCAGTCGAGATCTAGCACCAGTCCAAGTCTAGCACCAGTTCAGATCTAGCACCAGTCCAGATCTAGCACCAGTCTAGATCTAGCACAAGTCCAGATCTAGCACCAGTCCAGATCTAGCACCAGTCCAGATCTAGCACCAGTCCTGCTCTAGCACCAGTCCAGATCTAGCACCAGTCCAGATCTAGCACCAGTCCTGCTCTAGCACCAGTCCAGATCTAGCACCAGTCCAGATCTAGCACCAGTCCTGCTCTAGCACCAGTCCAGATCTAGCACCAGTCCAGATCTAGCACCAGTCCAGATCTAGCACCAGTCCGGCTCTAGCACCAGTCCAGATCTAGCACCAGTCCAGATCTAGCACCAGTCCTGCTCTAGCACCAGTCCAGATCTAGCACCAGTCCAGATCTAGCACCAGTCCTGCTCTAGCACCAGTCCAGATCTAGCACCAGTCCAGATCTAGCACCAGTCCTGCTCTAGCACCAGTCCAGATCTAGCACCAGTCCAGATCTAGCACCAGTCCTGCTCTAGCACCAGTCCAGCTCTAGCACCAGTCCAGCTAGCACCAGTCCAGATCTAGCACCAGTCCGGCTCTAGCACCAGTCCAGATCTAGCACCAGTCCAGATCTAGCACCAGTCCTGCTCTAGCACCAGTCCAGATCTAGCACCAGTCCAGATCTAGCACCAGTCCAGATCTAGCACCAGTCCTGCTATAGCACCAGTCCAGATATAGCACCAGTCCAGATATAGCATCAGTCCAGCTCTAGCACCAGTCCAGATCTAGCACCAGTCCAGATCTAGCACCAGTCCAGATCTAGCACGAGTCCAGATCTAGCACCAGTCCTGATCTAACACCAGTCCTGATCTAACACCAGTCCTGATCTAGCACCAGTCCTGATCTAGCACCAGTCCAGATCTAGCACCAAATGGTAAATGGTAAATGGAGATTATTTATATAGCGCTTTCCAGCCCCCTGTGAGGAGCCCCAAAGCGCTTTACAATACCAGCCATCCACCCATTCATTCACACATTCATACACCAGTCCAGATCTAGCACCAGTCCAGCTCTAGCACCAGTCCAGATCTAGCACCAGTTCTGATCTAGCACCAGTCCTGATCTAGCGCCAGTCCAGCTCTAGCACCAGTCCAGATCTAGCCCCAGTCCAGATCTAGCACCAGCCCAGATCTAGTACCAGTCCTGATCTAGCACCAGTCCTGATCTAGCACCAGCCCTGCTCTAGCACCAGTCCAGATCTAGCACCAGTCCAGCTCTAGCACCAGTCCAGATCTAGCCCCAGTCCAGCTCTAGCATCAGTCCATATCTAGCACCAGTCCTGGTCTAGCATCAGTCCAGATCTAGCACAAGTCCAGCTCTAGCATCAGTCCAGATCTAGCACCAGTCCAGCTCTAGCACCAGTCCAGCTCTAGCACCAGTCCAGCTCTAGCACCAGTCCAGATCTAGCACCAGTCCAGCTCTAGCACCAGTCCTGCTCTAGCACCAGTCCAGCTCTAAGCACCAGTACAGCTCTAGCACCAATCCAGATCTAGCACCAGTCATGATCTAGCACCAGTCCAGGTCTAGCACCAGTTCAGATCTAGCACCAGTCCAGATCTAGCACCAGTCTAGATCTAGCACAAGTCCAGATCTAGCACCAGTCCAGCTCTAGCACCAGTCCAGATTTAGCACCAGTCCAGCTCTAGCACCAGTCCAGATCCAACACCAGACCAGATCCAGCACCAGTCCAGCTCTAGAACCAGTCCTGCTTTAGCACCATTCCAGCTCTAGCACCAGTCCAGATCTAGCATCAGCCCAGCTCTAGCACCAGTCCTGATCTAGCACCAATACAGATCTAGCACCAGTCCAGATCTAGCACCAGTCCAGATCTAGCACCAGTCCAGCTCTAGCACCAGTCCAGCTCTAGCACCAGTCCAGCTCTAGCACCAGCCCACATTTAGCATCAGTCCAGTTCTAGCACAGTCCAGATCTAACACTAGTCCTGCTCTAGCACCAGTCCAGCTCTAGCACCAGTCCAGATCTAGCACCAGTCCAGATCTAGCACCAGTCCAAATTTAGCATCAGTCCAGCTCTAGCACAGTCCAGATCTAGCACCAGTCCTGCTCTAGCACCAGTCCAGGTCTAGCACCAGTCCAGATCTAGCACCAGTCCAGCTCTATCACCAGTCCAGCTCTATCACCAGTCCAAATCTAGCACCAATCCAGATCTAGCACCAGTCCAGATCCAGCACCAGTCCAGATCTAGCACCAGTCCAGCTCTAGCACCAGTCCAGCTCTAGCACCAGTCCAGATCCAGCACCTGACCAGATCCAGCACCAGTCCAGCTCTAGCACCAGTCCAGCTCTAGCACCAGTCCAGCTCTAGCACCAGACCAGCTGTAGCACCAGTTCAGTTCTAACATCAGTCCAACTCTAGCACCAGTCCTGCTCTAGCACCAGTCCTGCTCTAGCACCTGTCTAGCTCTAGCACAAGTCCAGCTCTAGCACCAGTCCTGCTCTAGCACCAGTCCAGATCTAGCACTAGTCACGATCTAGCACCAGTCCAGATCTAGCATCAGTCCAGCTCTAGCACCAGTCTAGCACTAGCACCAGTCCAGATCTAGCACAATTCCTACTCTAGCACCAGTCAAGATCTAGCACCAGTTCTGCTCTCAGATCTAACATCAGTCCAGATCTAACACCAGTCCAGCTCTAGCACCAGTCAAGATCTAGCACCAGTCCAGCTCTAGGACCAGTCCAGATCTAGCACCAGTCCAGCTCTAGCACCAGTCCAGCTCTAGCACCAGTCCAGCTCTAGCATCAGTCCAGATCTAGCACCAGTCCTGCTCTAGCACCAGTCCAGCTCTAAGCACCAGTCCAGCTCTAGCACCAATCCAGATCTAGCACCAGTCGAGATCTAGCACCAGTCCAAGTCTAGCACCAGTTCAGATCTAGCACCAGTCCAGATCTAGCACCAGTCTAGATCTAGCACAAGTCCAGCTCTAGCACCAGTCCAGATCTAGCACCAGTCCAGATCTAGCACCAGTCCAGCTCTAGCACCAGTCCAGATCCAACACCAGACCAGATCCAGCACCAGTCCAGCTCTAGAACCAGTCCAGCTCTAGCACCAGTCCTGCTCTAGCACCAGTCCAGCTCTAGCACCAGTCCTGCTCTAGCACCATTCCAGCTCTAGCACCAGTCCAGATCTAGCATCAGCCCAGCTCTAGCACCAGTCCTGATCTAGCACCAGTCCAGATCTAGCACCAGTCCAGATCTAGCACCAGTCCTGCTCTAGCACCAGTCCAGATCTAGCACCAGTCCAGATCTAGCACCAGTCCTGCTCTAGCACCAGTCCAGCTCTAGCACCAGACCAGCTGTAGCACCAGTTCAGTTCTAACATCAGTCCAGCTCTAGCACCAGTCCTGCTCTAGCACCAGTCCTGCTCTAGCACCAGTCTAGCTCTAGCACAAGTCCAGCTCTAGCACCAGTCCTGCTCTAGCACCAGTCCAGATCTAGCACTAGTCACGATCTAGCACCAGTCCAGATCTAGCATCAGTCCAGCTCTAGCACCAGTCTAGCACTAGCACCAGTCCAGATCTAGCACAATTCCTACTCTAGCACCAGTCAAGATCTAGCACCAGTTCTGCTCTCAGATCTAACATCAGTCCAGATCTAACACCAGTCCAGCTCTAGCACCAGTCCAGATCTAGCACCAGTCCAGCTCTAGGACCAGTCCAGATCTAGCACCAGTCCAGCTCTAGCACCAGTCCAGCTCTAGCACCAGTCCAGCTCTAGCACCAGTCCAGCTCTAGCACCAGTCCAGATCTAGCACCAGTCCTGCTCTAGCACCAGTCCAGCTCTAAGCACCAGTCCAGCTCTAGCACCAATCCAGATCTAGCACCAGTCGAGATCTAGCACCAGTCCAAGTCTAGCACCAGTTCAGATCTAGCACCAGTCCAGATCTAGCACCAGTCTAGATCTAGCACAAGTCCAGATCTAGCACCAGTCCAGCTCTAGCACCAGTCCAGATCTAGCACCAGTCCTGCTCTAGCACCAGTCCAGATCTAGCACCAGTCCAGATCTAGCACCAGTCCTGCTCTAGCACCAGTCCAGATCTAGCACCAGTCCAGATCTAGCACCAGTCCTGCTCTAGCACCAGTCCAGATCTAGCACCAGTCCAGATCTAGCACCAGTCCAGATCTAGCACCAGTCCGCTCTAGCACCAGTCCAGATCTAGCACCAGTCCAGATCTAGCACCAGTCCTGCTCTAGCACCAGTCCAGATCTAGCACCAGTCCAGATCTAGCACCAGTCCTGCTCTAGCACCAGTCCAGATCTAGCACCAGTCCAGATCTAGCACCAGTCCTGCTCTAGCACCAGTCCAGATCTAGCACCAGTCCAGATCTAGCACCAGTCCTGCTCTAGCACCAGTCCAGCTCTAGCACCAGTCCAGATCTAGCACCAGTCCTGCTCTAGCACCAGTCCAGATCTAGCACCAGTCCAGATCTAGCACCAGTCCTGCTCTAGCACCAGTCCAGATCTAGCACCAGTCCAGATCTAGCACCAGTCCAGATCTAGCACCAGTCCTGCTATAGCACCAGTCCAGATATAGCACCAGTCCAGATATAGCATCAGTCCAGCTCTAGCACCAGTCCAGATCTAGCACCAGTCCAGCTCTAGCACCAGTCCAGATCTAGCACGAGTCCAGATCTAGCACCAGTCCTGATCTAACACCAGTCCTGATCTAACACCAGTCCTGATCTAGCACCAGTCCTGATCTAGCACCAGTCCAAATCTAGCACCAAATGGTAAATGGTAAATGGAGATTATTTATATAGCGCTTTCCAGCCCCCTGTGAGGAGCCCCAAAGCGCTTTACAATACCAGCCATCCACCCATTCATTCACACATTCATACACCAGTCCAGATCTAGCACCAGTCCAGCTCTAGCACCAGTCCAGATCTAGCACCAGTTCTGATCTAGCACCAGTCCTGATCTAGCGCCAGTCCAGCTCTAGCACCAGTCCAGATCTAGCCCCAGTCCAGATCTAGCACCAGCCCAGATCTAGTACCAGTCCTGATCTAGCACCAGTCCTGATCTAGCACCAGCCCTGCTCTAGCACCAGTCCAGATCTAGCACTAGTCCAGCTCTAGCACCAGTCCAGATCTAGCCCCAGTCCAGCTCTAGCATCAGTCCATATCTAGCACCAGTCCTGGTCTAGCATCAGTCCAGATCTAGCACAAGTCCAGCTCTAGCATCAGTCCAGATCTAGCACCAGTCCAGCTCTAGCACCAGTCCAGCTCTAGCACCAGTCCAGCTCTAGCACCAGTCCAGATCTAGCACCAGTCCTGCTCTAGCACCAGTCCAGCTCTAAGCACCAGTACAGCTCTAGCACCAATCCAGATCTAGCACCAGTCATGATCTAGCACCAGTCCAGGTCTAGCACCAGTTCAGATCTAGCACCAGTCCAGATCTAGCACCAGTCTAGATCTAGCACAAGTCCAGATCTAGCACCAGTCCAGCTCTAGCACCAGTCCAGATTTAGCACCAGTCCAGCTCTAGCACCAGTCCAGATCCAACACCAGACCAGATCCAGCACCAGTCCAGCTCTAGAACCAGTCCTGCTTTAGCACCATTCCAGCTCTAGCACCAGTCCAGATCTAGCATCAGCCCAGCTCTAGCACCAGTCCTGATCTAGCACCAATACAGATCTAGCACCAGTCCAGATCTAGCACCAGTCCAGATCTAGCACCAGTCCAGCTCTAGCACCAGTCCAGCTCTAGCACCAGTCCAGCTCTAGCACCAGCCCACATTTAGCATCAGTCCAGTTCTAGCACAGTCCAGATCTAACACTAGTCCTGCTCTAGCACCAGTCCAGCTCTAGCACCAGTCCAGATCTAGCACCAGTCCAGATCTAGCACCAGTCCAAATTTAGCATCAGTCCAGCTCTAGCACAGTCCAGATCTAGCACCAGTCCTGCTCTAGCACCAGTCCAGGTCTAGCACCAGTCCAGATCTAGCACCAGTCCAGCTCTATCACCAGTCCAGCTCTATCACCAGTCCAAATCTAGCACCAATCCAGATCTAGCACCAGTCCAGATCCAGCACCAGTCCAGATCTAGCACCAGTCCAGCTCTAGCACCAGTCCAGCTCTAGCACCAGTCCAGATCCAGCACCTGACCAGATCCAGCACCAGTCCAGCTCTAGCACCAGTCCAGCTCTAGCACCAGTCCAGCTCTAGCACCAGACCAGCTGTAGCACCAGTTCAGTTCTAACATCAGTCCAACTCTAGCACCAGTCCTGCTCTAGCACCAGTCCTGCTCTAGCACCTGTCTAGCTCTAGCACAAGTCCAGCTCTAGCACCAGTCCTGCTCTAGCACCAGTCCAGATCTAGCACTAGTCACGATCTAGCACCAGTCCAGATCTAGCATCAGTCAAGCTCTAGCACCAGTCTAGCACTAGCACCAGTCCAGATCTAGCACAATTCCTACTCTAGCACCAGTCAAGATCTAGCACCAGTTCTGCTCTCAGATCTAACATCAGTCCAGATCTAACACCAGTCCAGCTCTAGCACCAGTCAAGATCTAGCACCAGTCCAGCTCTAGGACCAGTCCAGATCTAGCACCAGTCCAGCTCTAGCACCAGTCCAGCTCTAGCACCAGTCCAGCTCTAGCATCAGTCCAGATCTAGCACCAGTCCTGCTCTAGCACCAGTCCAGCTCTAAGCACCAGTCCAGCTCTAACACCAATCCAGATCTAGCACCAGTCGAGATCTAGCACCAGTCCAAGTCTAGCACCAGTTCAGATCTAGCACCAGTCCAGATCTAGCACCAGTCTAGATCTAGCACAAGTCCAGCTCTAGCACCAGTCCAGATCTAGCACCAGTCCAGATCTAGCACCAGTCCAGCTCTAGCACCAGTCCAGATCCAACACCAGACCAGATCCAGCACCAGTCCAGCTCTAGAACCAGTCCAGCTCTAGCACCAGTCCTGCTCTAGCACCAGTCCAGCTCTAGCACCAGTCCTGCTCTAGCACCATTCCAGCTCTAGCACCAGTCCAGATCTAGCATCAGCCCAGCTCTAGCACCAGTCCTGATCTAGCACCAGTCCAGATCTAGCACCAGTCCAGATCTAGCACCAGTCCTGCTCTAGCACCAGTCCAGATCTAGCACCAGTCCAGATCTAGCACCAGTCCTGCTCTAGCACCAGTCCAGCTCTAGCACCAGACCAGCTGTAGCACCAGTTCAGTTCTAACATCAGTCCAGCTCTAGCACCAGTCCTGCTCTAGCACCAGTCCTGCTCTAGCACCAGTCTAGCTCTAGCACAAGTCCAGCTCTAGCACCAGTCCTGCTCTAGCACCAGTCCAGATCTAGCACTAGTCACGATCTAGCACCAGTCCAGATCTAGCATCAGTCCAGCTCTAGCACCAGTCTAGCACTAGCACCAGTCCAGATCTAGCACAATTCCTACTCTAGCACCAGTCAAGATCTAGCACCAGTTCTGCTCTCAGATCTAACATCAGTCCAGATCTAACACCAGTCCAGCTCTAGCACCAGTCCAGATCTAGCACCAGTCCAGCTCTAGGACCAGTCCAGATCTAGCACCAGTCCAGCTCTAGCACCAGTCCAGCTCTAGCACCAGTCCAGCTCTAGCACCAGTCCAGCTCTAGCACCAGTCCAGATCTAGCACCAGTCCTGCTCTAGCACCAGTCCAGCTCTAAGCACCAGTCCAGCTCTAGCACCAATCCAGATCTAGCACCAGTCGAGATCTAGCACCAGTCCAAGTCTAGCACCAGTTCAGATCTAGCACCAGTCCAGATCTAGCACCAGTCTAGATCTAGCACAAGTCCAGATCTAGCACCAGTCCAGCTCTAGCACCAGTCCAGATCTAGCACCAGTCCTGCTCTAGCACCAGTCCAGATCTAGCACCAGTCCAGATCTAGCACCAGTCCTGCTCTAGCACCAGTCCAGATCTAGCACCAGTCCAGATCTAGCACCAGTCCTGCTCTAGCACCAGTCCAGATCTAGCACCAGTCCAGATCTAGCACCAGTCCAGATCTAGCACCAGTCCGGCTCTAGCACCAGTCCAGATCTAGCACCAGTCCAGATCTAGCACCAGTCCAGTGCTCTAGCACCAGTCCAGATCTAGCACCAGTCCAGATCTAGCACCAGTCCAGATCTAGCACAGTCCAGCTCTAGCACCAGTCCAGCTCTAGCACCAGTCCAGATCTAGCATCAGTCCAGCTCTAGCACCAGTCCAGCTCTAGCACCAGTCCAGCTCTAGCACCAGTCCTGCTCTAGCACCAGTCCAGATCTAGCACCAGTCCAGATTTAGCATCAGTCCAGCTCTAGCACCAGTCCAGATCTAGCACCAGTCCAGCTCTAGCACTAGTCCAGATCTAGCACCAGTCCAGCTCTAGCATCAGTCCAGCACTAGCACCAGTCCAGATCTAGCATCAGTCCAGCTCTAGCACCAGTCCAGCTCTAGCACCAGTCCAGATTTAGCATCAGTCCAGCTCTAGCACCAGTCCAGATCTAGCACCAGTCCAGCTCTAGCACCAGTCCAGCTCTAGCACCAGTCCATATCTAGCATTAGTCCAGCTCTAGCACCAGTCCAGCTCTAGCACCAGTCCAGATCTAGCACCAGTCCAGATCTAGCACCAGTCCAGATCTAGCATCAGTCCAGAACTAGCATCAGTCCAGATCTAGCACCAGTCCAGACCTAGCACCAGTCCAGATTTAGCATCAGTCCAGATCTAACATCAGTCCAGATCTAGCACCAGTCCAGCTCTAGCACCAGTCCAGATTTAGCATCAGTCCAGATCTAGCACCAGTCCAGATCTAGCACCAGTCCAGATCTAGCACCAGTCCAGCTCTAGCACCAGTCCAGATCTAGCACTGCAGTCCAGATCTAGCACCAGTCCAGCTCTAGCACCAGTCCAGATCTAGCACCAGTCCAGCTCTAGCACCAGTCCTGATCTAGCACCAGTCCAGCTCTAGCACCAGTCCAGATCTAGCACCAGTCCTGCTCTAGCACCAGTCCAGATCTAGCACCAGTCCAGATCTAGCACCAGTCCTGCTCTAGCACCAGTCCAGATCTAGCACCAGTCCAGATCTAGCACCAGTCCTGCTCTAGCACCAGTCCAGATCTAGCACCAGTCCAGATCTAGCACCAGTCCTGCTCTAGCACCAGTCCAGATCTAGCACCAGTCCAGATCTAGCACCAGTCCTGCTCTAGCACCAGTCCAGATCTAGCACCAGTCCAGATCTAGCACCAGTCCTGCTCTAGCACCAGTCCAGATCTAGCACCAGTCCAGATCTAGCACCAGTCCTGCTCTAGCACCAGTCCAGATCTAGCACCAGTCCAGATCTAGCACCAGTCCTGCTCTAGCACCAGTCCAGATCTAGCACCAGTCCAGATCTAGCACCAGTCCTGCTCTAGCACCAGTCCAGATCTAGCACCAGTCCAGATCTAGCACCAGTCCAGATCTAGCACCAGTCCGGCTCTAGCACCAGTCCAGATCTAGCACCAGTCCAGATCTAGCACCAGTAGTGCTCTAGCACCAGTCCAGATCTAGCACCAGTCCAGATCTAGCACCAGTCCTGCTCTAGCACCAGTCCAGATCTAGCACCAGTCCAGATCTAGCACCAGTCCTGCTCTAGCACCAGTCCAGATCTAGCACCAGTCCAGATCTAGCACCAGTCCTGCTCTAGCACCAGTCCAGATCTAGCACCAGTCCAGATCTAGCACCAGTCCTGCTCTAGCACCAGTCCAGCTCTAGCACCAGTCCAGATCTAGCACCAGTCCAGATCTAGCACCAGTCCAGATCTAGCACCAGTCCAGATCTAGCACCAGTCCTGCTATAGCACCAGTCCAGATATAGCACCAGTCCAGATCTAGCATCAGTCCAGCTCTAGCACCAGTCCAGATCTAGCACCAGTCCAGATCTAGCACCAGTCCAGATCTAGCACGAGTCCAGATCTAGCACCAGTCCTGATCTAACACCAGTCCTGATCTAACACCAGTCCTGATCTAGCACCAGTCCTGATCTAGCACCAGTCCAGATCTAGCACCAAATGGTAAATGGTAAATGGAGATTATTTATATAGCGCTTTCCAGCCCCCTGTGAGGAGCCCCAAAGCGCTTTACAATACCAGCCATCCACCCATTCATTCACACATTCATACACCAGTCCAGATCTAGCACCAGTCCAGCTCTAGCACCAGTCCAGATCTAGCACCATTCCAGATCTAGCACCAGTTCTGATCTAGCACCAGTCCTGATCTAGCGCCAGTCCAGCTCTAGCACCAGTCTAGATCTAGCCCCAGTCCAGATCTAGCACCAGCCCAGATCTAGTACCAGTCCTGATCTAGCACCAGTCCTGATCTAGCACCAGCCCTGCTCTAGCACCAGTCCAGATCCAGCACCAGTCCAGCGCTAGCACCAGTCCAGATCTAGCCCCAGTCCAGCTCTAGCATCAGTCCATATCTAGCACCAGTCCTGGTCTAGCATCAGTCCAGATCTAGCACAAGTCCAGCTCTAGCATCAGTCCAGATCTAGCACCAGTCCAGCTCTAGCACCAGTCCAGCTCTAGCACCAGTCCAGCTCTAGCACCAGTCCAGATCTAGCACCAGTACAGCTCTAAGCACCAGTACAGCTCTAGCACCAATCCAGATCTAGCACCAGTCATGATCTAGCACCAGTCCAGGTCTAGCACCAGTTCAGATCTAGCACCAGTCCAGATCTAGCACCAGTCTAGATCTAGCACAAGTCCAGATCTAGCACCAGTCCAGCTCTAGCACCAGTCCAGATTTAGCACCAGTCCAGCTCTAGCACCAGTCCAGATCCAACACCAGACCAGATCCAGCACCAGTCCAGCTCTAGAACCAGTCCTGCTCTAGCACAGTCCAGCTCTAGCACCAGTCCTGCTTTAGCACCATTCCAGCTCTAGCACCAGTCCAGATCTAGCATCAGCCCAGCTCTAGCACCAGTCCTGATCTAGCACCAATCCAGATCTAGCACCAGTCCAGATCTAGCACCAGTCCAGATCTAGCACCAGTCCAGCTCTAGCACCAGTCCAGCTCTAGCACCAGTCCAGCTCTAGCACCAGCCCACATTTAGCATCAGTCCAGTTCTAGCACAGTCCAGATCTAACACCAGTCCTGCTCTAGCACCAGTCCAGCTCTAGCACCAGTCCAGATCTAGCACCAGTCCAGCTCTAGCACCAGTCCAGATCTAGCACCAGTCCAGATTTAGCATCAGTCCAGCTCTAGCACCAGTCCAGATCTAGCACCAGTCCAGCTCTAGCACCAGTCCAGCTCTAGCACCAGTCCAGATCTAGCACCAGTCCAGCTCTAGCACCAGTCCCTAGCACCAGTCCAGTAGCACCAGTCCAGATCCAGCACCTGACCAGATCCAGCACCAGTCCAGCTCTAGCACCAGTCCAGCTCTAGCACCAGTCCAGCTCTAGCACCAGACCAGCTGTAGCACCAGTTCAGTTCTAACATCAGTCCAGCTCTAGCACCAGTCCTGCTCTAGCACCAGTCCTGCTCTAGCACCGGTCCTGCTCTAGCACCGGTCTAGCTCTAGCACAAGTCCAGCTCTAGCACCAGTCCTGCTCTAGCACCAGTCCAGATCTAGCACTAGTCACGATCTAGCACCAGTCCAGATCTAGCATCAGTCCAGCTCTAGCACCAGTCTAGCACTAGCACCAGTCCAGATCTAGCACAATTCCTACTCTAGCACCAGTCAAGATCTAGCACCAGTTCTGCTCTCAGATCTAACATCAGTCCAGATCTAACACCAGTCCAGCTCTAGCACCAGTCCAGATCTAGCACCAGTCCAGCTCTAGGACCAGTCCAGATCTAGCACCAGTCCAGCTCTAGCACCAGTCCAGCTCTAGCACCAGTCCAGCTCTAGCACCAGTCCAGCTCTAGCACCAGTCCAGATCTAGCACCAGTCCTGCTCTAGCACCAGTCCAGCTCTAAGCACCAGTCCAGCTCTAGCACCAATCCAGATCTAGCACCAGTCGAGATCTAGCACCAGTCCAAGTCTAGCACCAGTTCAGATCTAGCACCAGTCCAGATCTAGCACCAGTCTAGATCTAGCACAAGTCCAGATCTAGCACCAGTCCAGCTCTAGCACCAGTCCAGATCTAGCACCAGTCCTGCTCTAGCACCAGTCCAGATCTAGCACCAGTCCAGATCTAGCACCAGTCCTGCTCTAGCACCAGTCCAGATCTAGCACCAGTCCAGATCTAGCACCAGTCCTCTAGCACCAGTCCAGATCTAGCACCAGTCCAGATCTAGCACCAGTCCAGATCTAGCACCAGTCCGGCTCTAGCACCAGTCCAGATCTAGCACCAGTCCAGATCTAGCACCAGTACTGCTCTAGCACCAGTCCAGATCTAGCACCAGTCCAGATCTAGCACCAGTCCTGCTCTAGCACCAGTCCAGATATAGCACCAGTCCAGATCTAGCACCAGTCCTGCTCTAGCACCAGTCCAGATCTAGCACCAGTCCAGATCTAGCACCAGTCCTGCTCTAGCACCAGTCCTGCTCTAGCACCAGTCCAGCTCTAGCACCAGTCCAGATCTAGCACCAGTCCGGCTCTAGCACCAGTCCAGATCTAGCACCAGTCCAGATCTAGCACCAGTCCTGCTCTAGCACCAGTCCAGATCTAGCACCAGTCCAGATCTAGCACCAGTCCAGATCTAGCACCAGTCCTGCTATAGCACCAGTCCAGATATAGCACCAGTCCAGATATAGCATCAGTCCAGCTCTAGCACCAGTCCAGATCTAGCACCAGTCCAGATCTAGCACCAGTCCAGATCTAGCACGAGTCCAGATCTAGCACCAGTCCTGATCTAACACCAGTCCTGATCTAACACCAGTCCTGATCTAGCACCAGTCCTGATCTAGCACCAGTCCAGATCTAGCACCAAATGGTAAATGGTAAATGGAGATTATTTATATAGCGCTTTCCAGCCCCCTGTGAGGAGCCCCAAAGCGCTTTACAATACCAGCCATCCACCCATTCATTCACACATTCATACACCAGTCCAGATCTAGCACCAGTCCAGCTCTAGCACCAGTCCAGATCTAGCACCAGTTCTGATCTAGCACCAGTCCTGATCTAGCGCCAGTCCAGCTCTAGCACCAGTCCAGATCTAGCCCCAGTCCAGATCTAGCACCAGCCCAGATCTAGTACCAGTCCTGATCTAGCACCAGTCCTGATCTAGCACCAGCCCTGCTCTAGCACCAGTCCAGATCTAGCACCAGTCCAGCTCTAGCACCAGTCCAGATCTAGCCCCAGTCCAGCTCTAGCATCAGTCCATATCTAGCACCAGTCCTGGTCTAGCATCAGTCCAGATCTAGCACAAGTCCAGCTCTAGCATCAGTCCAGATCTAGCACCAGTCCAGCTCTAGCACCAGTCCAGCTCTAGCACCAGTCCAGCTCTAGCACCAGTCCAGATCTAGCACCAGTCCTGCTCTAGCACCAGTCCTGCTCTAGCACCAGTCCAGCTCTAAGCACCAGTACAGCTCTAGCACCAATCCAGATCTAGCACCAGTCATGATCTAGCACCAGTCCAGGTCTAGCACCAGTTCAGATCTAGCACCAGTCCAGATCTAGCACCAGTCTAGATCTAGCACAAGTCCAGATCTAGCACCAGTCCAGCTCTAGCACCAGTCCAGATTTAGCACCAGTCCAGCTCTAGCACCAGTCCAGATCCAACACCAGACCAGATCCAGCACCAGTCCAGCTCTAGAACCAGTCCTGCTTTAGCACCATTCCAGCTCTAGCACCAGTCCAGATCTAGCATCAGCCCAGCTCTAGCACCAGTCCTGATCTAGCACCAATACAGATCTAGCACCAGTCCAGATCTAGCACCAGTCCAGATCTAGCACCAGTCCAGCTCTAGCACCAGTCCAGCTCTAGCACCAGTCCAGCTCTAGCACCAGCCCACATTTAGCATCAGTCCAGTTCTAGCACAGTCCAGATCTAACACTAGTCCTGCTCTAGCACCAGTCCAGCTCTAGCACCAGTCCAGATCTAGCACCAGTCCAGATCTAGCACCAGTCCAAATTTAGCATCAGTCCAGCTCTAGCACAGTCCAGATCTAGCACCAGTCCTGCTCTAGCACCAGTCCAGGTCTAGCACCAGTCCAGATCTAGCACCAGTCCAGCTCTATCACCAGTCCAGCTCTATCACCAGTCCAAATCTAGCACCAATCCAGATCTAGCACCAGTCCAGATCCAGCACCAGTCCAGATCTAGCACCAGTCCAGCTCTAGCACCAGTCCAGCTCTAGCACCAGTCCAGATCCAGCACCTGACCAGATCCAGCACCAGTCCAGCTCTAGCACCAGTCCAGCTCTAGCACCAGTCCAGCTCTAGCACCAGACCAGCTGTAGCACCAGTTCAGTTCTAACATCAGTCCAACTCTAGCACCAGTCCTGCTCTAGCACCAGTCCTGCTCTAGCACCTGTCTAGCTCTAGCACAAGTCCAGCTCTAGCACCAGTCCTGCTCTAGCACCAGTCCAGATCTAGCACTAGTCACGATCTAGCACCAGTCCAGATCTAGCATCAGTCCAGCTCTAGCACCAGTCTAGCACTAGCACCAGTCCAGATCTAGCACAATTCCTACTCTAGCACCAGTCAAGATCTAGCACCAGTTCTGCTCTCAGATCTAACATCAGTCCAGATCTAACACCAGTCCAGCTCTAGCACCAGTCAAGATCTAGCACCAGTCCAGCTCTAGGACCAGTCCAGATCTAGCACCAGTCCAGCTCTAGCACCAGTCCAGCTCTAGCACCAGTCCAGCTCTAGCATCAGTCCAGATCTAGCACCAGTCCTGCTCTAGCACCAGTCCAGCTCTAAGCACCAGTCCAGCTCTAGCACCAATCCAGATCTAGCACCAGTCGAGATCTAGCACCAGTCCAAGTCTAGCACCAGTTCAGATCTAGCACCAGTCCAGATCTAGCACCAGTCTAGATCTAGCACAAGTCCAGCTCTAGCACCAGTCCAGATCTAGCACCAGTCCAGATCTAGCACCAGTCCAGCTCTAGCACCAGTCCAGATCCAACACCAGACCAGATCCAGCACCAGTCCAGCTCTAGAACCAGTCCAGCTCTAGCACCAGTCCTGCTCTAGCACCAGTCCAGCTCTAGCACCAGTCCTGCTCTAGCACCATTCCAGCTCTAGCACCAGTCCAGATCTAGCATCAGCCCAGCTCTAGCACCAGTCCTGATCTAGCACCAGTCCAGATCTAGCACCAGTCCAGATCTAGCACCAGTCCTGCTCTAGCACCAGTCCAGCTCTAGCACCAGTCCAGCTCTAGCACCAGTCCAGCTCTAGCACCAGTAGCACCAGTTCAGTTCTAACATCAGTCCAGCTCTAGCACCAGTCCTGCTCTAGCACCAGTCCTGCTCTAGCACCGGTCTAGCTCTAGCACAAGTCCAGCTCTAGCACCAGTCCTGCTCTAGCACCAGTCCAGATCTAGCACTAGTCACGATCTAGCACCAGTCCAGATCTAGCATCAGTCCAGCTCTAGCACCAGTCTAGCACTAGCACCAGTCCAGATCTAGCACAATTCCTACTCTAGCACCAGTCAAGATCTAGCACCAGTTCTGCTCTCAGATCTAACATCAGTCCAGATCTAACACCAGTCCAGCTCTAGCACCAGTCCAGATCTAGCACCAGTCCAGCTCTAGGACCAGTCCAGATCTAGCACCAGTCCAGCTCTAGCACCAGTCCAGCTCTAGCACCAGTCCAGCTCTAGCATCAGTCCAGATCTAGCACCAGTCCTGCTCTAGCACCAGTCCAGCTCTAAGCACCAGTCCAGCTCTAGCACCAATCCAGATCTAGCACCAGTCGAGATCTAGCACCAGTCCAAGTCTAGCACCAGTTCAGATCTAGCACCAGTCCAGATCTAGCACCAGTCTAGATCTAGCACAAGTCCAGATCTAGCACCAGTCCAGCTCTAGCACCAGTCCAGATCTAGCACCAGTCCTGCTCTAGCACCAGTCCAGATCTAGCACCAGTCCAGATCTAGCACCAGTCCTGCTCTAGCACCAGTCCAGATCTAGCACCAGTCCAGATCTAGCACCAGTCCTGCTCTAGCACCAGTCCAGATCTAGCACCAGTCCAGATCTAGCACCAGTCCAGATCTAGCACCAGTCCAGATCTAGCACCAGTCCAGATCTAGCACCAGTCCAGATCTAGCACCAGTCTGCTCTAGCACCAGTCCAGATCTAGCACCAGTCCAGATCTAGCACCAGTCCAGCTCTAGCACCAGTCCAGATCTAGCACCAGTCCAGATCTAGCACCAGTCCAGATCTAGCACCAGTCCAGATCTAGCACCAGTCCAGATCTAGCACCAGTCCAGCTCTAGCACCAGTCCAGATCTAGCACCAGTCCAGATCTAGCACCAGTCCTGCTCTAGCACCAGTCCAGATCTAGCACCAGTCCAGATCTAGCACCAGTCCTGCTCTAGCACCAGTCCAGATCTAGCACCAGTCCAGATCTAGCACCAGTCCAGATCTAGCACCAGTCCTGCTATAGCACCAGTCCAGATATAGCACCAGTCCAGATATAGCATCAGTCCAGCTCTAGCACCAGTCCAGATCTAGCACCAGTCCAGCTCTAGCACCAGTCCAGATCTAGCACGAGTCCAGATCTAGCACCAGTCCTGATCTAACACCAGTCCTGATCTAACACCAGTCCTGATCTAGCACCAGTCCTGATCTAGCACCAGTCCAAATCTAGCACCAAATGGTAAATGGTAAATGGAGATTATTTATATAGCGCTTTCCAGCCCCCTGTGAGGAGCCCCAAAGCGCTTTACAATACCAGCCATCCACCCATTCATTCACACATTCATACACCAGTCCAGATCTAGCACCAGTCCAGCTCTAGCACCAGTCCAGATCTAGCACCAGTTCTGATCTAGCACCAGTCCTGATCTAGCGCCAGTCCAGCTCTAGCACCAGTCCAGATCTAGCCCCAGTCCAGATCTAGCACCAGCCCAGTCCTGATCTAGTCCTGATCTAGCACCAGCCCTGCTCTAGCACCAGTCCAGATCTAGCACTAGTCCAGCTCTAGCACCAGTCCAGATCTAGCCCCAGTCCAGCTCTAGCATCAGTCCATATCTAGCACCAGTCCTGGTCTAGCATCAGTCCAGATCTAGCACAAGTCCAGCTCTAGCATCAGTCCAGATCTAGCACCAGTCCAGCTCTAGCACCAGTCCAGCTCTAGCACCAGTCCAGCTCTAGCACCAGTCCAGATCTAGCACCAGTCCTGCTCTAGCACCAGTCCAGCTCTAAGCACCAGTACAGCTCTAGCACCAATCCAGATCTAGCACCAGTCATGATCTAGCACCAGTCCAGGTCTAGCACCAGTTCAGATCTAGCACCAGTCCAGATCTAGCACCAGTCTAGATCTAGCACAAGTCCAGATCTAGCACCAGTCCAGCTCTAGCACCAGTCCAGATTTAGCACCAGTCCAGCTCTAGCACCAGTCCAGATCCAACACCAGACCAGATCCAGCACCAGTCCAGCTCTAGAACCAGTCCTGCTTTAGCACCATTCCAGCTCTAGCACCAGTCCAGATCTAGCATCAGCCCAGCTCTAGCACCAGTCCTGATCTAGCACCAATACAGATCTAGCACCAGTCCAGATCTAGCACCAGTCCAGATCTAGCACCAGTCCAGCTCTAGCACCAGTCCAGCTCTAGCACCAGTCCAGCTCTAGCACCAGCCCACATTTAGCATCAGTCCAGTTCTAGCACAGTCCAGATCTAACACTAGTCCTGCTCTAGCACCAGTCCAGCTCTAGCACCAGTCCAGATCTAGCACCAGTCCAGATCTAGCACCAGTCCAAATTTAGCATCAGTCCAGCTCTAGCACAGTCCAGATCTAGCACCAGTCCTGCTCTAGCACCAGTCCAGGTCTAGCACCAGTCCAGATCTAGCACCAGTCCAGCTCTATCACCAGTCCAGCTCTATCACCAGTCCAAATCTAGCACCAATCCAGATCTAGCACCAGTCCAGATCCAGCACCAGTCCAGATCTAGCACCAGTCCAGCTCTAGCACCAGTCCAGCTCTAGCACCAGTCCAGATCCAGCACCTGACCAGATCCAGCACCAGTCCAGCTCTAGCACCAGTCCAGCTCTAGCACCAGTCCAGCTCTAGCACCAGACCAGCTGTAGCACCAGTTCAGTTCTAACATCAGTCCAACTCTAGCACCAGTCCTGCTCTAGCACCAGTCCTGCTCTAGCACCTGTCTAGCTCTAGCACAAGTCCAGCTCTAGCACCAGTCCTGCTCTAGCACCAGTCCAGATCTAGCACTAGTCACGATCTAGCACCAGTCCAGATCTAGCATCAGTCAAGCTCTAGCACCAGTCTAGCACTAGCACCAGTCCAGATCTAGCACAATTCCTACTCTAGCACCAGTCAAGATCTAGCACCAGTTCTGCTCTCAGATCTAACATCAGTCCAGATCTAACACCAGTCCAGCTCTAGCACCAGTCAAGATCTAGCACCAGTCCAGCTCTAGGACCAGTCCAGATCTAGCACCAGTCCAGCTCTAGCACCAGTCCAGCTCTAGCACCAGTCCAGCTCTAGCATCAGTCCAGATCTAGCACCAGTCCTGCTCTAGCACCAGTCCAGCTCTAAGCACCAGTCCAGCTCTAGCACCAATCCAGATCTAGCACCAGTCGAGATCTAGCACCAGTCCAAGTCTAGCACCAGTTCAGATCTAGCACCAGTCCAGATCTAGCACCAGTCTAGATCTAGCACAAGTCCAGCTCTAGCACCAGTCCAGATCTAGCACCAGTCCAGATCTAGCACCAGTCCAGCTCTAGCACCAGTCCAGATCCAACACCAGACCAGATCCAGCACCAGTCCAGCTCTAGAACCAGTCCAGCTCTAGCACCAGTCCTGCTCTAGCACCAGTCCAGCTCTAGCACCAGTCCTGCTCTAGCACCATTCCAGCTCTAGCACCAGTCCAGATCTAGCATCAGCCCAGCTCTAGCACCAGTCCTGATCTAGCACCAGTCCAGATCTAGCACCAGTCCAGATCTAGCACCAGTCCTGCTCTAGCACCAGTCCAGATCTAGCACCAGTCCAGATCTAGCACCAGTCCTGCTCTAGCACCAGTCCAGATCTAGCACCAGTCCAGATCTAGCACCAGTCCTGCTCTAGCACCAGTCCAGATCTAGCACCAGTCCAGATCTAGCACCAGTCCTGCTCTAGCACCAGTCCAGATCTAGCACCAGTCCAGATCTAGCACCAGTCCTGCTCTAGCACCAGTCCAGATCTAGCACCAGTCCAGATCTAGCACCAGTCCTGCTCTAGCACCAGTCCAGATCTAGCACCAGTCCAGATCTAGCACCAGTCCAGATCTAGCACCAGTCCTGCTCTAGCACCAGTCCAGATCTAGCACCAGTCCAGATCTAGCACCAGTCCTGCTCTAGCACCAGTCCAGATCTAGCACCAGTCCAGATCTAGCACCAGTCCTGCTCTAGCACCAGTCCAGATCTAGCACCAGTCCAGATCTAGCACCAGTCCTGCTCTAGCACCAGTCCAGATCTAGCACCAGTCCAGATCTAGCACCAGTCCTGCTCTAGCACCAGTCCTGCTCTAGCACCAGTCCAGCTCTAGCACCAGTCCAGATCTAGCACCAGTCCGGCTCTAGCACCAGTCCAGATCTAGCACCAGTCCAGATCTAGCACCAGTCCTGCTCTAGCACCAGTCCAGATCTAGCACCAGTCCAGATCTAGCACCAGTCCAGATCTAGCACCAGTCCTGCTATAGCACCAGTCCAGATATAGCACCAGTCCAGATCTAGCATCAGTCCAGCTCTAGCACCAGTCCAGATCTAGCACCAGTCCAGATCTAGCACCAGTCCAGATCTAGCACGAGTCCAGATCTAGCACCAGTCCTGATCTAACACCAGTCCTGACCTAACACCAGTCCTGATCTAGCACCAGTCCAGATCTAGCACCAAATGGTAAATGGTAAATGGAGATTATTTATATAGCGCTTTCCAGCCCCCTGTGAGGAGCCCCAAAGCGCTTTACAATACCAGCCATCCACCCATTCATTCACACATTCATACACCAGTCCAGATCTAACACCAGTCCAGCTCTAGCACCAGTCCAGATCTAGCACCAGTCCAGATCTAGCACCAGTTCTGATCTAGCACCAGTCCTGATCTAGCACCAGTCCAGCTCTAGCACCAGTCCAGATCTAGCCCCAGTCCAGATCTAGCACCAGCCCAGATCTAGTACCAGTCCTGATCTAGCACCAGTCCTGATCTAGCACCAGCCCTGCTCTAGCACCAGTCCAGATCTAGCACCAGTCCAGCTCTAGCACCAGTCCAGATCTAGCCCCAGTCCAGCTCTAGCATCAGTCCATATCTAGCACCAGTCCTGGTCTAGCATCAGTCCAGATCTAGCACAAGTCCAGCTCTAGCATCAGTCCAGATCTAGCACCAGTCCAGCTCTAGCACCAGTCCAGCTCTAGCACCAGTCCAGCTCTAGCACCAGTCCAGATCTAGCACCAGTCCTGCTCTAGCACCAGTCCAGCTCTAAGCACCAGTACAGCTCTAGCACCAATCCAGATCTAGCACCAGTCATGATCTAGCACCAGTCCAGGTCTAGCACCAGTTCAGATCTAGCACCAGTCCAGTTCTAGCACCAGTCTAGATCTAGCACAAGTCCAGATCTAGCACCAGTCCAGCTCTAGCACCAGTCCAGATTTAGCACCAGTCAAGCTCTAGCACCAGTCCAGATCCAACACCAGACCAGATCCAGCACCAGTCCAGCTCTAGGACCAGTCCTGCTCTAGCACAGTCCAGCTCTAGCACCAGTCCTGCTTTAGCACCATTCCAGCTCTAGCACCAGTCCAGATCTAGCATCAGCCCAGCTCTAGCACCAGTCCTGATCTAGCACCAATCCAGATCTAGCACCAGTCCAGATCTAGCACCAGTCTAGATCTAGCACAAGTCCAGATCTAGCACCAGTCCAGCTCTAGCACCAGTCCAGATCTAGCACCAGTCCTGCTCTAGCACCAGTCCAGATCTAGCACCAGTCCAGATCTAGCACCAGTCCTGCTCTAGCACCAGTCCAGATCTAGCACCAGTCCAGATCTAGCACCAGTCCTGCTCTAGCACCAGTCCAGATCTAGCACCAGTCCAGATCTAGCACCAGTCCAGATCTAGCACCAGTCCGGCTCTAGCACCAGTCCAGATCTAGCACCAGTCCAGATCTAGCACCAGTGCTCTAGCACCAGTCCAGATCTAGCACCAGTCCAGATCTAGCACCAGTCCTGCTCTAGCACCAGTCCAGATCTAGCACCAGTCCAGATCTAGCACCAGTCCTGCTCTAGCACCAGTCCAGATCTAGCACCAGTCCAGATCTAGCACCAGTCCTGCTCTAGCACCAGTCCAGCTCTAGCACCAGTCCAGATCTAGCACCAGTCCTGCTCTAGCACCAGTCCAGATCTAGCACCAGTCCAGATCTAGCACCAGTCCTGCTCTAGCACCAGTCCAGATCTAGCACCAGTCCAGATCTAGCACCAGTCCAGATCTAGCACCAGTCCTGCTATAGCACCAGTCCAGATATAGCACCAGTCCAGATATAGCATCAGTCCAGCTCTAGCACCAGTCCAGATCTAGCACCAGTCCAGCTCTAGCACCAGTCCAGATCTAGCACGAGTCCAGATCTAGCACCAGTCCTGATCTAACACCAGTCCTGATCTAACACCAGTCCTGATCTAGCACCAGTCCTGATCTAGCACCAGTCCAAATCTAGCACCAAATGGTAAATGGTAAATGGAGATTATTTATATAGCGCTTTCCAGCCCCCTGTGAGGAGCCCCAAAGCGCTTTACAATACCAGCCATCCACCCATTCATTCACACATTCATACACCAGTCCAGATCTAGCACCAGTCCAGCTCTAGCACCAGTCCAGATCTAGCACCAGTTCTGATCTAGCACCAGTCCTGATCTAGCGCCAGTCCAGCTCTAGCACCAGTCCAGATCTAGCCCCAGTCCAGATCTAGCACCAGCCCAGATCTAGTACCAGTCCTGATCTAGCACCAGTCCTGATCTAGCACCAGCCCTGCTCTAGCACCAGTCCAGATCTAGCACCAGTCCAGCTCTAGCACCAGTCCAGATCTAGCCCCAGTCCAGCTCTAGCATCAGTCCATATCTAGCACCAGTCCTGGTCTAGCATCAGTCCAGATCTAGCACAAGTCCAGCTCTAGCATCAGTCCAGATCTAGCACCAGTCCAGCTCTAGCACCAGTCCAGCTCTAGCACCAGTCCAGCTCTAGCACCAGTCCAGATCTAGCACCAGTCCTGCTCTAGCACCAGTCCAGCTCTAAGCACCAGTACAGCTCTAGCACCAATCCAGATCTAGCACCAGTCATGATCTAGCACCAGTCCAGGTCTAGCACCAGTTCAGATCTAGCACCAGTCCAGATCTAGCATCAGTCCAGATCTAGCACAAGTCCAGCTCTAGCATCAGTCCAGATCTAGCACTAGTCACGATCTAGCACCAGTCCAGATCTAGCATCAGTCAAGCTCTAGCACCAGTCTAGCACTAGCACCAGTCCAGATCTAGCACAATTCCTACTCTAGCACCAGTCAAGATCTAGCACCAGTTCTGCTCTCAGATCTAACATCAGTCCAGATCTAACACCAGTCCAGCTCTAGCACCAGTCAAGATCTAGCACCAGTCCAGCTCTAGGACCAGTCCAGATCTAGCACCAGTCCAGCTCTAGCACCAGTCCAGCTCTAGCACCAGTCCAGCTCTAGCATCAGTCCAGATCTAGCACCAGTCCTGCTCTAGCACCAGTCCAGCTCTAAGCACCAGTCCAGCTCTAGCACCAATCCAGATCTAGCACCAGTCGAGATCTAGCACCAGTCCAAGTCTAGCACCAGTTCAGATCTAGCACCAGTCCAGATCTAGCACCAGTCTAGATCTAGCACAAGTCCAGCTCTAGCACCAGTCCAGATCTAGCACCAGTCCAGATCTAGCACCAGTCCAGCTCTAGCACCAGTCCAGATCCAACACCAGACCAGATCCAGCACCAGTCCAGCTCTAGAACCAGTCCAGCTCTAGCACCAGTCCTGCTCTAGCACCAGTCCAGCTCTAGCACCAGTCCTGCTCTAGCACCATTCCAGCTCTAGCACCAGTCCAGATCTAGCATCAGCCCAGCTCTAGCACCAGTCCTGATCTAGCACCAGTCCAGATCTAGCACCAGTCCAGATCTAGCACCAGTCCTGCTCTAGCACCAGTCCAGATCTAGCACCAGTCCAGATCTAGCACCAGTCCTGCTCTAGCACCAGTCCAGATCTAGCACCAGTCCAGATCTAGCACCAGTCCTGCTCTAGCACCAGTCCAGATCTAGCACCAGTCCAGATCTAGCACCAGTCCTGCTCTAGCACCAGTCCAGATCTAGCACCAGTCCAGATCTAGCACCAGTCCTGCTCTAGCACCAGTCCAGATCTAGCACCAGTCCAGATCTAGCACCAGTCCTGCTCTAGCACCAGTCCAGATCTAGCACCAGTCCAGATCTAGCACCAGTCCAGATCTAGCACCAGTCCGGCTCTAGCACCAGTCCAGATCTAGCACCAGTCCAGATCTAGCACCAGTACTGCTCTAGCACCAGTCCAGATCTAGCACCAGTCCAGATCTAGCACCAGTCCTGCTCTAGCACCAGTCCAGATATAGCACCAGTCCAGATCTAGCACCAGTCCTGCTCTAGCACCAGTCCAGATCTAGCACCAGTCCAGATCTAGCACCAGTCCTGCTCTAGCACCAGTCCTGCTCTAGCACCAGTCCAGCTCTAGCACCAGTCCAGATCTAGCACCAGTCCGGCTCTAGCACCAGTCCAGATCTAGCACCAGTCCAGATCTAGCACCAGTCCTGCTCTAGCACCAGTCCAGATCTAGCACCAGTCCAGATCTAGCACCAGTCCAGATCTAGCACCAGTCCTGCTATAGCACCAGTCCAGATATAGCACCAGTCCAGATCTAGCACCAGTCCAGCTCTAGCACCAGTCCAGATCTAGCACCAGTCCAGATCTAGCACCAGTCCAGATCTAGCACCAGTCCAGATCTAGCACCAGTCCAGATCTAGCACCAGTCCAGATCTAGCACCAGTCCAGATCTAGCACCAGTCCAGATCTAGCACCAGTCCAGATCTAGCACCAGTCCTGCTCTAGCACCAGTCCAGATCTAGCACCAGTCCAGATCTAGCACCAGTCCTGCTCTAGCACCAGTCCAGATCTAGCACCAGTCCAGATCTAGCACCAGTCCAGATCTAGCACCAGTCCAGATCTAGCACCAGTCCAGATCTAGCACCAGTCCAGATCTAGCACCAGTCCGGCTCTAGCACCAGTCCAGATCTAGCACCAGTCCAGATCTAGCACCAGTACTGCTCTAGCACCAGTCCAGATCTAGCACCAGTCCAGATCTAGCACCAGTCCAGCTCTAGCACCAGTCCAGATCTAGCACCAGTCCAGATCTAGCACCAGTCCTGCTCTAGCACCAGTCCAGATCTAGCACCAGTCCAGATCTAGCACCAGTCCGGCTCTAGCACCAGTCCAGATCTAGCACCAGTCCAGATCTAGCACCAGTCCTGCTCTAGCACCAGTCCAGATCTAGCACCAGTCCAGATCTAGCACCAGTCCAGCTCTAGCACCAGTCCAGATCTAGCACCAGTCCAGATCTAGCACCAGTCCAGATCTAGCACCAGTCCTGCTATAGCACCAGTCCAGATATAGCACCAGTCCAGATATAGCATCAGTCCAGCTCTAGCACCAGTCCAGATCTAGCACCAGTCCAGCTCTAGCACCAGTCCAGATCTAGCACGAGTCCAGATCTAGCACCAGTCCTGATCTAACACCAGTCCTGATCTAACACCAGTCCTGATCTAGCACCAGTCCTGATCTAGCACCAGTCCAAATCTAGCACCAAATGGTAAATGGTAAATGGAGATTATTTATATAGCGCTTTCCAGCCCCCTGTGAGGAGCCCCAAAGCGCTTTACAATACCAGCCATCCACCCATTCATTCACACATTCATACACCAGTCCAGATCTAGCACCAGTCCAGCTCTAGCACCAGTCCAGATCTAGCACCAGTTCTGATCTAGCACCAGTCCTGATCTAGCGCCAGTCCAGCTCTAGCACCAGTCCAGATCTAGCCCCAGTCCAGATCTAGCACCAGCCCAGATCTAGTACCAGTCCTGATCTAGCACCAGTCCTGATCTAGCACCAGCCCTGCTCTAGCACCAGTCCAGATCTAGCACCAGTCCAGCTCTAGCACCAGTCCAGATCTAGCCCCAGTCCAGCTCTAGCATCAGTCCATATCTAGCACCAGTCCTGGTCTAGCATCAGTCCAGATCTAGCACAAGTCCAGCTCTAGCATCAGTCCAGATCTAGCACCAGTCCAGCTCTAGCACCAGTCCAGCTCTAGCACCAGTCCAGCTCTAGCACCAGTCCAGATCTAGCACCAGTCCTGCTCTAGCACCAGTCCAGCTCTAAGCACCAGTACAGCTCTAGCACCAATCCAGATCTAGCACCAGTCATGATCTAGCACCAGTCCAGGTCTAGCACCAGTTCAGATCTAGCACCAGTCCAGATCTAGCACCAGTCTAGATCTAGCACAAGTCCAGATCTAGCACCAGTCCAGCTCTAGCACCAGTCCAGATTTAGCACCAGTCCAGCTCTAGCACCAGTCCAGATCCAACACCAGACCAGATCCAGCACCAGTCCAGCTCTAGAACCAGTCCTGCTTTAGCACCATTCCAGCTCTAGCACCAG
>JBBPBX010041002.1:0-21985 GCA_038048925.1 Garcialebias charrua
CAGGGAAGTCTGGAGCCATGTGGTGCAGAATGATGCTACGCAGGACTTCTCAGTTGGGCACTGGTTAGACACCAGTCCACCCTGTGGCACAGGCCCACATCTGGATGGTACCAGCTCCAAAGTTGACAGACCATCTACGACAAGAGCAATAAGTGTTTGAGACTCCAGCCGGTGTAGTTTTCCTCCTGATGCCAGGATGTCAGGATCTGGACGTGGTCCTACAAACACACAAGTGACATACCCGGTAATCACAATAAGTTTTGACAAAAGAAACGTACGGTGCAACAGGCATAAAAACATTAACTCAGAGGTTATACCTGTGTACGCTCTGTAAAGCGTGGAGTGCAGACATCTTTTCCCCACAGTTCTGGGCTTTCGCACCACCACCACCATCTTGCTGGCAGGTTCAGGATGGATCCCCTTACAACATAAAAATATGTCAAATAAACTTTTAAATAAATATAAAGGGACAGGTGAACAATTTGGTAGGACACTGTTGGACTGATTTGTGAGAGTTAAAAAAAAAACTTTATTTATGATCTGTATTCACTGGTTAACTGGACATCATTAACCTCACGCAGACTCTTCCACTGGTACATTTTCATCTTTAAATCACTTCTTGGTCTGCTGCCCTCATACATCTCCTCCTACATGTCTCTGTGTGAGTGCAGCTACAGCGTGCGCTCTCAGGACATGATTACCTGCAGTGTTCCGTCAGTGAGGACTGAACTTGGCAAAAGGGCCTTCTCCTACTCCGCTCCTGCTTCCTGGAATATCTTACAAAAAGATCTGAAGCTCTCGACCTTCACTTCTCTAAATGGCTTTTAAAATCTGTTGGAATCCTGGCAAAAACCAATGCAGACGTGTTCCTGTTACTGATTACTGCTACTGATTTTCTACATCCATTTTATAATGTTTTTGTTAAATATTTTGTTTTTAATTTTGTAAAAAAAAATCTGTATTTCTCTTTTATGTTTGTCTATTGTTGATTGTTTAAGGAAATGTCTACTGTTACTGTTGTCATCATTCTTTAGTTTGTAGCAGGTCGCTCTTGTAAATGAGTCCTCGAGGCTCAATGAGATTAACCTGATGAAATAAAGGTTGAATGAGTGATATAACAGAAAAGGATGTGTTCCACTCTTATTTTATTTATTTACCTTTGTTCTTGGTCTGTGTCATCTTTGTACAGGCCCACATCTGGATGGTACCAGCTCCAAAGTTGACAGACCATCTAGGACAGGAGCGATAAATGTTTGAGACTCGAGCCGGTGTAGTTTTTCTCCCGATGCCAGGATGTCGGGATCTGGACGTGGTCCTACAAACACACGAGTGACATAATCACAATAAGTTTTGACAAAAGAAACAGGCATACAAACATTAACTCAGGTTATGTTCGCTCTGTAAAGCGTGAAGTGCAGACATCTTTTCCCCACAGTTCTGGGCTTTTGTACCACCACCTCGCTGCAGGTTCAGGATGGATCCCCTTACAACATAAAAAATATGTCAAATAAACTTAGAAATAAATAAATGTAAATGAGCAATTTGGTAGGACACTGTGGGACAGATTTGTGAGAGTTAAGATTTTTACGTAACTTGCAAATACTACTACAGTACCGGTAACTGATAGTGGTTGAGCCTGCATTTTTGATACCACCATTTATGATATAACAGAAAATAATGTGTTCCACTCTTATTTTATTTATTTACCGGTACCTTTGTTCTTGGTCTGTGTCATCTTTGTAAATCTCGAGTTCAGGCCAGTGCAGGAGGAACATTTGGCAGCTTAAAAAAAAAAAAGAAGTTGTTACAATTCCTTTATCAGCTGCAAACCTACAGAAATAATCTAAGAAATCAGCTTTTTCTTTTTCAACACCCAGTGAGATCTAAAACAGATCAGAACTGTTTTGAGCACACATATATATATTAATACTTGTTATAACATATTTAGCTTTAAACAAGTAATAGACTGTATATATTGATTCACTTAACACATCATTTATAGAGTATACACAGCACGCTACACACACACAGAGTGATGGAAAGTAACAAAACCTGCAAAGTGCAGCTTTGTTCTCTTTTAGTGATATTTCTTTATTTCTGTTAAGAAGAAAGCATTTGAACATTACATGGACACAAACATATTTTTGGCACTAATGGAACCTCATAAAAAATACAATATACATTTTTATACCATATCTGTCTCAAATATTCCAAATAATTTATCACATTAAATTGGGCTTTTTTACACTGTTTGTATGTTGCAGCAGGAGCTAACGGTTAGCTCGCTAAGCTAGCTTCGTTTTTTCTTACCTTGAAAGCTGTGTGTCTGCTACTTCCTGTTGTAGTGAAAAAGACGTCGGTTTTAAAAAGTCTTCTTGTTGTAAAAAGTCTTCTTGTTGCAAACAATAAATCATCCGTGTTTTTAATTCATGTCGAGCACGAGCTGCTTGGTACAAACCGTGTTAAAAACACAGCAGGCGTTGTGTTGGACAGACCTGACATGGGTCCTCCTGACAAGATTTAGCGGACCTATTTCCGCCTGCGTAAAACTGTGTCATTGTGACTAGTCAAAATTATAATTCAAGATATCTCGTACGTCATTCTGACTAGTCATAATGTGAATTCTAGATATCTTAAATAGAAACGCCGTCTACATGATAAAATATTTAAGATATCTTGAATTCATTTAAAGATATCTTAAAAGGAATTTTGACTAGTCATAAGTACAGTTCTAGATATCTGAAATTGATTTATGACTAGTCATAATAGCTATTTAAGATATCTTGAATTACATTTTGACTAGTCATAAATACATTTTGACTAGTCATAAATACATTTAAGATATCTTAAATGATGATGCAATTTAAGATATCTGTAATTGTAATTATGACTAGTCAAAACTAAATTCGAGATATCTTGAAAGCAAATTATGACTAGTCAAAATTAACTTAGAGATATCTACAATTGTATTTACGACTAGTCAAAATTCATTTCAAGATATCTTAAATTGAAGCCTCCATTCAACTCAATGGAAAATCTGACGTCATTTTGACTAGTCAGAATGTAATTAGAGATATCTCAAATACGAATTTTGACTAGTCAGAATGTAATTCAAGATATCTTAAATAGCTATTATGACTAGTCATAATTCAATTTCAGATATCTGGAATTGAAGTGCCCTGAATCCGATTTAATGTTAAAAGGGCTTGCCATATGAGTCAACACACACCTCTGAGAGGAGAAGAAGAAGAATGTTGAGTCATCATCACCTCTAAGAGGAGAAGAAGAAGAGTGTTGAGTCATCATCACCTCTGAGAAGAGAAGAAGAAGAATGTTGAGTCATCATCACCTCTGAGAGGAGAAGAAGAAGAATGTTGAGTCATCATCACCTCTGAGGAGATTGATTTTTCACAAAACTTTATTTACACAATAATAAAATTAACACAACAGTGTTAAAAATATGATCAGGACATCAGCAAGCTTAAAATAAAATAAAATATTTACATGAGGAGCTTGTTGTATTGTATTTCTCCCTGATCAGAAATGGTGCATAAAACCTTCTTAAATCCCCACAGTTTCACAAAACTCTCCAAGTGTCCAGTGTCTCTGTGGAAGCAAAACTCCAGCGCCAGTCTGGCCTTGATGTTGCACTTCCACAGAGCCACGGCATCAAGTTGAGGTCCAGCCTGCAGTCTGTCCCTGCGAGACAAATAAACAGACATTTTTGCTTCGGCTACCAGAAAGTTTAAAGACCGTGTAAAGTGAAATTAGATTTGTGTTTTTAGTTTGTCACATGGCATAAATATGTGTTATTAATCACCCATATAAATCTGACTGATTAAAAACATTGTTTTCCTTATAAAATTAAGTGTCAAAAATCATGAAAATACATTATTTTCCCTTAGTCTGGAACTGTGGGGGCGTGTCAGCACGTGGGCGTGGTTTCAGCGCAGTACTGCAGCTCAGAGAGCAAGTAGGAGGACTCTCTCGCTCAGAGCTGAACTGTGTGGAGGAGGAAGACAGGTTCATCAGTAAACCTGCTCTGTTTGCTCCTTTTTCCAAGAGTTACGCTGTTTTTAGTGCACAAACAACTCTGGTTTTATTTTTAAAGTTGAGGACGCAACTATAATTCATAACTCCGCTGTTATGTGTTTAGAAGATGAGCGGACTCGCGCGGCTGCACCGGTCCGACCCGACACATCGCATGCGGGGGCTGTGTTGGTGATTAAGATAAAGAGTAATCACGTTGATAACTAAGTATGCAATGGACCTGTCGCATTTTCTTAGCAAAAAAGGAGCTTGTGAACTTGTAGGGCACAGGCTTAGCAATAAAAAAAAGAAAGAAAGAAAAGAAACAGGAAAGGCGGCGGCGGTGTCCGGAGGCTGAGGAGGGAGACGGTCAGTAGCAGGTGCCCTGACCATTAAAACATCCTGGGAAGATGCAGGAACGAGGCATAATTGATTAGCTAGCTAACAATGAACAAAATATCTATGCTATTGCTATCTGATGCTATCTGCGAGTCGCGAGTGAACGGCTCCACCCATGCGAAGAACAATTTATATCACTAGAGCAGCAGGGGGTAGGGCTATACTAATGAGGACCGCGTGACGAAACGCGGTCCCGTTTAAAACACGCCTAAAAAATCCTGAAACACACATGTCTTTATACACAGTTTCATGTATAACTTCAAAATTAATTGAGCTACAATTTTGAGACTTTTTACTCATTTACAACATTACAATTATCACATTTATAATGTTTATTTAAGAAAATGTTGAAATTCACTTTACACGGTCTTTAAAGTTTGGGATTTAAACTTTGTGGCTTTGCTGTAACGTACTCCATTAATGAAAACTGATTTGGTGAAAACGGTGTTACAGGTCCCGAGTGTCAGGACTGCTGCAACAGTGATGACACACCATCTGAAGAATAATAAAATTAGGAGTCAAAGATGACGACCATTGTTTCGCCGTTTAGATCCAGAAAGCATGTTTATTTATAGGATTTGTTAACAAACCAATATTTTACAGTGTACCTGTACGGTATTAATGATTTACAAACCTGGTTTCCTTCTTTTACCAGTGTTACAGTAATTAACCTTTTCACATTTTCACCCTTCACTTAGATGAAGACAATATGTCAAATACTGCATCTAGCTCTATATTTACTGATATAAGCATTTAAAATGTACACTGACTTTAACTGAACACCGATCAAAGGCTCTACTGCACTTAGCTGTATATTTACTGATCTAAGCATTAAAATATACACTGACTTTAACTGAACACCGATCAAAGGCTCTACTGCACTTAGCTGTATATTTACTGATCTAAGCATTAAAATATACACTGACTTTAACTGAACACCGATCAAAAATAAAATGACAAGACTTACAAAACAAATGCAGAATCTAACCTTGTTCCACCTTTAACCTCAGTTCCCACACTTGGTCTGAATATCATTCAAACAAAACAAAGTGAAACTCAAAACCCGAAGTTAGTAAGATATCAAATCCTTCTATTCACTTTCCCTCGCGAGACCTTCCCAGCGCGAGCTGGCATCCTGCCAGATTTAACGTGACTGTTCACTTGCAACTACTGCACAGAAACCGCCCCACAGTGATATGTGCTGTTCACATAAGAGGTAAACATCTTACATCATAGTTGTGATGTGTTTTCACCATGTACTGACCTGAAGAATAATAAAATTAGGAGTCAAAGATGACGACCATTGTTTTGCCGTTTAGCTCCAGAAAGCATGTGAAGTCCGTCCCCAAAACCAACCTGGAAGCAACGCACCCCCCCAAAACAAAGGTTCCGCTTCGTCATCACCGCTCCTCAGAAAAACACTATAAAAATGCAGGCATATTAACTTGCCGAACCGCAAACAAAATATAACATATATTTGAAAATAGGATCCGCTGCACATGGAAATACTTTACATTCATAAGAAAACCAAATATTGTGGTGACATTTTCAGGTGCACCACACGCTCCCCAACTTAAAAGGTGGCTCCCGACACTTTAACGCCAGTGATAACATTTCACAAAATATTAACAACTTGGTTCTTGTCACAGGAACCTCACTCAAAAGAACCTTTCCCTTCAGTGTACACATCTCAGTATACCAAATTATAAGGCACTGCAAAAGGCATTGTCGTTGCATAAGGCACAGTCTGTTGAGTATAAAATTGCTCTTGTACAGGTTGCATTACCCATAATGGTGAAGCTTGTAACCCACACAGTCCAACATGACCTATGACCCCTTGTGGCTGATAGGAGGGCTGACCCATAGTGTTGTAGGTGAATGTCTGAGGTGGTCTCCTTGCTCGCGTAGACCTCCTGAGAAATTCCTCCTGAGTTGGTACTTGCTCCTCTTGCTCAATTTCAGGTTCAACCTGTTCAGTGTCTCTTCCCAGTTCTTGTTCTCTTTGTGCATCGTCCGTTTCACCGTTTTGGACCAGTTCATTTTCAGCTGGATGCTGAAAATGTTCATCTACAGTGCTCAGTTGAGAGTCCCTCTGTTGGTCCACGGGTGTGAAAACTTGGCTCGACACTGGATGAGTTTGGGTGGCTGGTTCCTGTAATCTTGTTGACGCAGGTACTCTGAGCCAATAACGCATCCTGGAGTCACTCTCAGAATCTGATGAGTCGCTGTCTCGATTACTTTGGCTTGGAGTGACCCGGTGGCCTCTGACTCTGCTCTTGGTGGGTGCTTTATCTTTTCTGTGATCAACAGTTAAAGGTAAGTCATTCACCAGGTGCAGCAGATTTCTGTGGAGGACCCTGGTATTCTGGGCATTGTTCTCAGGACATACTTTGTAGATGGGGCTGTCATTGATCTGCTCTTTGACAATGTACACAGTCTGCTCCCAATATGACCTGAGCTTTCCAGGTCCGCCCTTTTCTCTCAGGTTGCGAACTAACACTCGATCACCAGGCTCCAAGACAACTCCTCTCACATGTTGGTCATAGTGTTTCTTTCCACGAGCGCTCGATTGCTGGCTGTTGTTGTTAGCAATACGATAAGCCTCTTTCATCCTCCTTGCCCACTCTTGAACATATCCATATGGTGTTTCACTGTCCTCCTCTGTGTTGAGTCCAAACATGAGGTCCACGGGCAAGCGGGGATGCTGTCCAAACATTAAGAAATGTGGGGCAAACCCTGTGGCCTCATGTTTTGTGCAATTATATGCATGGACAACTTGGGGCAGAAAGTCTTTCCAGTTATCCTTTTCTGCCTCCTCAAGAGTTCTCAGCATTTGTAGTAGGGTGCGATTAAATCTCTCTGCAGGATTTCCCTGTGGGTGGTATGGTGTTGTACGTGAGTGACTGACACCTGACAGCTGCTGTAGTCCCCTAAACAGTGAGTTTTCAAATTCACGGCCCTGGTCGTGATGTAGTCTAGCAGGGTACCCAAAACGAGGAATAAAATCGTTGTATAGTTTCTCCGCAGCAGTTTTGGCTGACTTGTTTCTGGTCGGCCACGCCTGAGCGAACCGTGTAAAGTGGTCAACTGCAACAAGGATGTATTCGTAACCACCTCTGCTCTTTTCTAGATGCATAAAGTCAATGGATACTAGCTCCATGGGTGCACTGGAACTGATGCTCCCCATGGGTGCCCTAACGTGTGTGGTGGGTTTCTTTTGTTTTATACAGGGACATTGTCTCGTCACATAAGCTTCAATGTCCTTCTTCATAAAGGGCCAGTAGAAGCGATCTCGGGCCAGGTTGATAACTCTTTCAGCACCGAGGTGACCCATGTCCTTATGAAGGAGTTTCAGCACCAAGGGCCTGTACTCTGCAGGCAGTACAAGCTGTTTTCTACCCCCAGCTTCTCTGTAAAGTAGCTCATTCTCCATCTTAAGTTTCCCCCACTCACGCATTAACCTCCGCACTAACCCATCTGCATTTTGTCTGTCTCTGTCAGTTAGTGTGGGTTTGGTCTCTTTTAACCTGAGGAGTTCTTTAATTGTCGTGTCTTGTCTTTGTGCTCTCACTAGCTCTTCATGGCTAATGCTAGGTAAGGCTGGTGCGTCTGGCCTAGTGTCCGACCCAATGTCTTGAGCCAGGTTTAAGGCAGCTACATAGGCAACATCACTCTTCTTTGCTACCTCACTCCCTTCCCATGTTGCACAAACAATGTCTCGGCTAAGCTCCTCTGTACATTCTCCAACATAACTGTCAATGTCCAGCGGAAGGCGTGACAAAGTGTCAGCGTCCACATTAACTCTACCAGGTCGGTACTTGATGTTAAACCGGAAATCTGCAAGCTCTCCTACCCACCTATGTCCTGTCGCATTTAACTTTGCAGTGCTCATTACATATGTCAAGGGATTATTGTCGGTATACACTGTGAACTCTGGGGCATAAAATAAATAATCCCTGAACTTCTCACAAATGGCCCATTTAAGAGCTAGGAACTCTAGCTTACCGGAATGTAAACAATAGTTTTTTTCAGCTGGGGTCAGAGTTCTTGAGCCATACGCTATGATTTTTAATTTTCCCCCCTGCCTCTGATACAACACAGCCCCGAGCCCTTTCTCACATGCGTCAGTATGTAAAACAAAGGGCAGTTCGAAGTCGGGGTAGGCAAGCACAGGTGGGTCGGACAGAGTGTCAATGAGCTGCCTCAGGATGTGGTCGTGCTCACCTGTCCAGCTGATAGGAGCCCTTGAGGGCAGCTGAGCACTTCGGGTTTTCTTGGGCTTGGTCTGAGTGTTTTCAGGACTCCCTTTGACTTGTAGGAGGCTGTACAAAGGTTTAGCAATCCTGGAAAAATCTTGAATGTAGGCCCGATAATAACTTAAAAACCCAAGCAGTTTTCTTAACTCACCCACGTTCGTTGGCGTCTTCTGACTGAGTGACTTGACAGCTTCATAGTCCTTTGGATCGATTCGGACCCCCTTTTCTGAAACCAGCCTACCCACATATCTGACCTCTGCTTTGAACAGTTCACATTTGGTTGGGCGAAGCTTAACCCCATGTTGCTGAAGGGCTCTGAGGACCTTGCGCAGCGCCTCAACATGTTCAGTGAACCCCTTTGAATAGCAAAGGATGTCATCCAGATATGGAATGCAACAATCATCACGCAGGGTGTCTAGCATTTCTTCCATACTGCGTTGAAAAGCGGCGGGGGCATTACTGAGACCAAAAGGAATCCTTACCCACTCATATAGCCCCCAGGGTGAGACGAAGGCAGTCATATGGCGTGAACCCTCAGCCATATACCCCTGGTGGTAAGCTTTACCTTGGTCCAGAATGCTGAACCAGCTGTGGCCGCCCAGCGTGTCCAGGAGGTCCCGGATGCGCGGAAGCGGGTGGCGGTCAGGCACGGTCTTCTGATTCAACTGTCTGTAGTCAATGCAAAGTCTTAGCGTGCCATCCCGTTTCCTCACACACACTACAGGCGCAGCAAAGGGTGATTTCGACTTGACTATCCAGCCTTTGGCCAGTAAGTCCTGGATGTATTCTTTCACCTCTTTGTATAATGGCTTGGGGATGGACGTGTATGTGCGTTGGACTGGGATGTCGTCTGTCAGGTTAATGGTCATGTTCAAACTCGGAATATTTCCAATGTCTCCATCATCTCGGGCAAAAGCATTTGATTCCTCAAATAACATTTGCTCTACTTCCTTTTGTTGTTCTGGTGTTAGGTGACTAATATCCACTGGAGGGTGCCAGTGGGCAGTATTAGATGGCTCTTGGTCTTGACTAGACTTGCTCACAGAGCCAACAATACAGGTGGAGACTGGTGCTGTTTCACAAGGGGTCTTGGGTTGGTCAGTCTCAACTATTTTTGCAATAGGTTCAATAGAACCCAAAACTGTTGAACTAGGTAGTGTCACACTCCGGCTGGAATAATTTGACACCTGTACTTTAATATACGGCCTCTCTGTCTTTTCTATCTGTAAGAGTCCCGCTCCAACACTAAGCTGTTCAAGGTGGACATTATCTAGTACTGGTTCAAACAACACAAGTGACTCTGTTGAGCTAATACTGTCTGGGACTCTACACTTAATGTAAGCCACCTGATTAGGATAGACTATTCCCCCTTTGAAACCTACTTTTACAGTAGCTGGCTCATGTATAGGATGTTCTTTAGCCTGGATGAAACTTACTAGGGTGCTTACAGTAGAAATGTCAGTCCCCATGGCTCTACCAATAAGCTCAATAAGTTTGTAGTTCCCCCCATTGTCTTTAATGAACTCGTGGATTACATTAAAGCCTACTATGGGTCTCTCGATATTAAGGCGGCTCACAAGGAAGGGTACACGTATCGATAGGCCTGGGTCATTGTTGCCTTCAAGGTTGACTACAACTTCCACCCATCCATCATAAGGTACTGAGTCCCCCGTGACTGCCTTCACATTAAGTTCATCATCCATCAGTTCACTTAAGGATCTAATCTGTTGTCCGGGTAAGTATCTATTTAGCCATGCCTGATCTATAAGACTTACCCCCGCCCCTGTGTCTAATACCACCGTTACCAGGTAACCTGCCATCATACATTTCAGAAGGGACTGGCGACCTACTAGGGGAGCTACTAGACCACGTGGTGTTTCTTTGTTAGTTCCTTGCGAACATGCACCTAACGTCTCTCTGTCAGTAGTGGTTTTGGACCTTTTCTTTGGGTGGGACTGCTGAGGTTTGCCGATCAGAGGTGGTCCCCCTGCTCTGATCGTCTCCCGTTTCCCGACGGCTTAGTTTTCTTCAGGCACCCTACAGCACGATGCCCTTCTTCTCCGCAGACAAAGCAGTGGTTACAGTTCGGGTTGACTTGAGAAGCGCAGTTCTGACAGCTCTTTCTTTCTCTTTGAGATCTTCTCTCTGGTTGGGGTCTTGGTGCTGGAACATGAACTGTCCTTGCTTTCAGGTTTTCCATAGCTTGTGTCAGTGCTTCCACCTGGGCGCTGAGTCTTTGAAGTGTGAAGTCATTATTAATCTGATTTACTTTCACGTTGTCCTTTGTTTGCTCTTTCAACTCACTGTTTGTTGTATGTGCATGACTCACTTTGATGGTAGAACTACGGCCAAGTCGACGCTTCCATACCATACCATACCATACCATACCATACCATACCATTTTATTTATAAAGCACTTTAAACAGGAACAAGTCCACACCAAAGTGCTTCCGCTCGCTTTCCTCCGCCGTGGTCTTTATTACTTGGCGAAGCAGTGCCTCATCACTGACAGTGGGGTCACCCAGGAGGGTCTTGAGGTCTCTGCGAACACTGTCGTACTTCTCCCCTATGCCCTGGCAAATAGTGTTGAGAAAGACACACTGAATTGTGGATATATCGTACTTAACGACTGAGTCTGGTTGTCTGAGTGAGAACCGGATCTTTTGTTTCAGTCCAATCATTCTATATAAAAACTGCTGAGGCGTCTCATTTTCAAACTGCTTAGCACACATTAAATCTTGAAAGAGCTCTGTGCTGCTTTTCTCACCTAAATGAGACTGCAGGAAACTTTTAAGCTCAGAAACTGTGAGATCGTCTTTTATTGTTAACATATCTCTGAAGTTACCTGGTTTAATAAGACGTAGCACTCCTCTAATCACCTCATTTGGAGTGTGATTCTCCCTGAGACCCTCATCTATCTGTTTACAGATACTGTTGTACCCAATTTCTGATGTCGTGTCACTAATCATCCCACCATGCACTTTGAATTCTCTACGGGACAGCAGTGGTAAATCTTTCATGGCTATCATACTCTCACCAGTGTAACTTGGAACGTTCTCTGAATGAGGGACAGACCACTGGGGTGGGCACAGAGGTTGATGGGGTTGGAGGGTCGGGACAAGTGGGTCCCCTGTAGCTGGTGGAACTGATGCCCAGGTTACCTGCTGGTTGCGAGATTGGCTGGTGTGAGGTGGTGTTGGACTCAGTCCCTGTGGGTCTGCGCCGCCATCGCCGCCTTGTGGCTGAACACGGGGAATGGCCTGCTCACTTGTACTTGCTTCAGCTTCAAAAGACACTGTAGTTTGTCCACGATTCACCATAGTCTCATCTATGATACATTCTAGTCCTTTTAATAATGGCAAACCCTGGTCCTCCCGACCCAGGATTGTTGAACATGACAGGTAGGTAGTCAAATATTCAACACAACTTTCTTCATCGTCTTGAATCAACTTACTAGAGTCCAGTCCTTCAACGTCTCCAAGAGAAGTTGCGATGAGGTGGGCTTCACTACCTGTTAGCTGGTGTAACTTCTTCTTGATGCTCCAAAGAAGTTGTTTTCTCTCACCGGAAGACATCTTGCTGATCTCGGCCGCTTGAGTCCACAGTGCTGCACTCTGTAGGCGGGTACACCCTTTTCACTGGTTACCGGCCTCACCTCTGCACACTGGGTCACTCCTGGCACTGAGAACGTGTAGCACGAGAGGTCCTGGTGGTCGGTATCATTGGATCAGCTGTAGCCCATGGATGTGTGGCGTGCTGATCCCGGACGAGCCCCCACAATCTGTTACAGGTCCCGAGTGTCAGGACTGCTGCAACAGTGATGACACACCATCTGAAGAATAATAAAATTAGGAGTCAAAGATGACGACCATTGTTTTGCCGTTTAGCTCCAGAAAGCATGTTTATTTATAGGATTTGTTAACAAACCAATATTTTACAGTGTACCTGTACGGTATTAATGATTTACAAACCTGGTTTCCTTCTTTTACCAGTGTTACAGTAATTAACCTTCTCACATTTTCACCCTTCACTTAGATGAAGACAATATGTCAAATACTGCATCTAGCTCTATATTTACTGATATAAGCATTTAAAATGTACACTGACTTTAACTGAACACCGATCAAAGGCTCTACTGCACTTAGCTGTATATTTACTGATCTAAGCATTAAAATATACACTGACTTTAACTGAACACCGATCAAAAATAAAATGACAAGACTTACAAAACAAATGCAGAATCTAACCTTGTTCCACCTTTAACCTCAGTTCCCACACTTGGTCTGAATATCATTCAAACAAAACAAAGTGAAACTCAAAACCCGAAGTTGATATCAAATCCTTCTATTCACTTTCCCTCGCGAGACCTTCCCAGCGCGAGCTGGCATCCTGCCAGATTTAACGTGACTGTTCACTTGCAACTACTGCACAGAAACCGCCCCACAGTGATATGTGCTGTTCACATAAGAGGTAAACATCTTACATCATAGTTGTGATGTGTTTTCACCATGTACTGACCTGAAGAATAATAAAATTAGGAGTCAAAGATGACGACCATTGTTTTGCCGTTTAGCTCCAGAAAGCATGTGAAGTCCGTCCCCAAAACCAACCTGGAAGCAACGCACCCCCCCAAAACAAAGGTTCCGCTTCGTCATCACCGCTCCTCAGAAAAACACTATAAAAATGCAGGCATATTAACTTGCCGAACCGCAAACAAAATATAACATATATTTGAAAATAGGATCCGCTGCACATGGAAATACTTTACATTCATAAGAAAACCAAATATTGTGGTGACATTTTCAGGTGCACCACACTTACCAAAAAGAAGTATACTATAAGTATATGTTGTTAAGTATACAGGGAACCCCCGACCTACGACTCCATCGACCTGCGAACCACGGGACCTACGAACGAGCCAAAGTAGAAGAATACCATCGACGTACGGCAGAAAATACGTGACCTACGAACAAGCCCCATTACAAGTATATAATCGAGCTACGGCGTAACTGCGTCACACACGGCAATCGGCGAGGTGGGGGAGGGGATTGCCCCTTGGCTGTTGTTAGTTGGGCATGGGCGTGACACTGCGCATGACAGTGGAAAAGTAAATGCTCCCAACATTCATTGTTGAGCAAGATGCAGGTTTGATCATGAGAAAAACATCTGTCTACCTACACTTCAGTCAAAGTAAGACAATTTTGTTTCATTTTTCTGCTGCTTCTAGCTTTTTCTGAGTTCATGGACTTCTTTCTCATGCACATGGACACTCATCAACGCACTGGTTTCAAAAACATGATGGTTGCAACATGTTTCTGATAGATGTGATGCTGCTGATGGATTTATGGATTCATGTGTGATTGTTGACATCATTTTGCTGATGGGAGTCCCTGATTTGCTGCTGTTCTGATGTTAAAAGCTGCACTTTGAGAAGTGTTCATGTGTGATTGTTGACATCATTTTGCTGATGTGATTTCCAGCTGATTTCCTGCAGTTCTGATGTGAAGTTACTGATGTACAGTTACTGTGTGTGTTTATGGATGCATGTGTGGTGTAATGGTTTAGATAAGTGTTTGTAAATAAAGTTCTGTGCATGTTTATGGCCCAGTATGTCAGTCTCATGCTGTTAAATGTGTGCGCGGCGCACCGTTAGCGGTATTTCCGCGACCTACGAACAGAATAACGACCTACGAACGGGACGCAATTTTCACCCCCTACCTACGACCGGATCGAGCTGCGAACGGTTCTTAGGTCCCAAACTCGTTCGTAGGTCGGGGGTTCCCTGTACTTAAGTATATAAAGTATATGTCTCTAAGTGTACTTTTAAGTATACTCGCAGTTTACTTGCAATATACTTTTTGGGACTAAATTGGCCCATTTTAAGTTTATTGTAGTATACTTAAAGTATACTAGTAGTACACTTTTAATTAGACTTCCAGTGTACTTATAGTGTACTTCAAGTTCATATTTTAGTTTATTGAAGTATACTTAAAGTATACTAGTAGTACACTTTTAATTAGACTTCCAGTGTACTTATAGTGTACTTCAAGTTCATATTTTAGTTTATTGAAGTATACTTAAAGTATACTAGTAGTACACTTTTAATTAGACTTCCAGTGTACTTATAGTGTACTTCAAGTTCATATTTTAGTTTATTGAAGTATACTTAAAGTATAACACTAGTATACTTTTCTTTATACTCCAAATGCACTTGTTATATACTTCTAGTTCATACTTTAGTTTATTACAGTATACTTAAAGTATACCACTAGTACACTTTTTCATATACTTCCAATGCACTTGTTATTTACTTCTAGTTTACAGTTTATTTTATCATTTAAGTTAAATTTTTGAATTTCTAAAACTAATACCATGTTGTCATTGTAATTGTTATGTTACACTTGTAAGTTTGCTACTATTTATATGCTAAAAATTATTTTTTAAAGTATTCTGAAAGATGTGTTTACAAAGTCATAAAACAAGGTCTTGAGAACTTCAATATTTTTATATAAAATTAAGGTGCAGCTCAAAAACAGTTTACAAAACAGCAGCATTTAAAATGAATCCCTTCCCAGTTTTAAAAATTGAAAAGGAAAAGGTGCACATTTGCATTTCAAGGTGTAAACATAAAGTCCAGAACACAATGTAAAAATGTGTGCATTTGCTTAAACAAAGCAAAAATAGTGTCTCCAACTGGAAACTGAAGTCTTTCCTTTTCAGAAGGCATCTTCACATCTTTGGGGGGGATAAGAAAAAAAAAAGTTCACCGGTAGTTGTTTATGTTGCATTTTCTTTTCTTAGGACTCTTCGCACATCTTGCATGGTGGTGTCAGGGAACTTTGCCTTGGTGTAGACTGAAAAAAAAAAAAAAAAAAAGAAATTACTCCAATGTTATGTTATTCTATCATCAGTGTAATTACTCTCACATCAAACATATCCTTAAAATATGTCTCTAGGTTTCACGAGTGATAAACAATAACTTATTATTAAAGGGAACCACAATTACTTTTAAACATTTGACTTTATTTGATAAACTTTTATTTTAACTGTAAAAATACTGTAGGGTGGTTTAGTTTTGTACATTTTTAAAATATATTTTAATGTGTTAAAATATACACATGTTAAAATATACTTTAAAAATTTACAAAACTAAACACCCTACAGTATTTTTTACAGTCATTGTTTTACAGTTAAAATAAAAGTTTATTATTAAAGTCTAATGTTAAAAGTAATTGTGGTTCCCTTTAAAAAAAAAAAAAAAAGTTATGCTCTCAGATATTTTTGATTTAACAACTACGAATAATACCCGTAACCTGCATTTAACTTTGATTGTAAACTTTTTTTTTATTATAGAGCACATAACCAAATCCAATCTAATCCATATGGTATCAGTGAATGGCATTTTTAGGTGATTGTATCAGAATCTGCATCATAAACCGTGAGGAGCATGGAACATTCCAGTAATTTGTTCATAAAACGAGAAAAAACATTAGGAATGTATTTTAGAATGAGTTTTGTCCTAAATTATATACTCACCAAGTATCAAGCTTTGTGTTGTCCAAAGGCTTTGACTCCACATCTTTATGAGCCCCCGATTGCCTCCCAGTCAAACTTCAATTGGCCAATAACTCTCTCCCGTAGATGAGCACTGCAAGATCTCCAACCAGCAAGGCTGAGCTGGTCCGTAGAGACTTCACCTTTCGCCTTGGGACTTCTACATCCGGCACAACAGGCACCTGCAAAACACATGGATCTTGTTAACCAAATAATGATTAAACATTTATTTACAGTACAGTATTTGGAAATCTATAGTATATATTCATCTTTGCAATGAATATGCCTAAGTCCGGGTCCTGATGGCATAGGGGGTCGTATTCTTAAGAACTGTGCCCTGCAGCTTGCAGATATCTTCTGTTTTCTTTTTAACATGTCTCTTCAAACCTGTACGGTCCCACAGCTCTGGAAAGACTCTGTTATTGTTCCGATTCCAAAACCAAGACTGCTCATTCCCTGAACGATTTCAGGCCTGTTGCCCTGACTTCTTTAGTCATGAAGTCATTTGAAAAACTGGTTCACAAGACCCTCTTGTCAAAAGTTGAAGATCATTTGGACCCACTTCAATTTGCTTATCGTTCACATAGAGGGGTGGAGGACGCAACAGGAACTCTTTTAAATAAGACCAGAAAGAGTTGTTGTTGTTAAGAGTTGTTTACTTGGTGGGGTAGCTTCAGTTTGCTTTGGACTGCTCTGACTGACGAAGCCCTCTGGAGTGAGGGTGAAACGTTTCTACTAAAAAGAAACTGTCCAGATGAACTGATTGAGAATGAGCGGGATCTTTTAAATAAGGTTTTAGGACACCTTGAAGGTGCAAAAACATTTGTAAGATTGCTTTTTATCGACTTTTCATCTGCTTTTAACTGTATCCAGCCCCACATTTTAGCAGAGAAATTACAAAGTCTGTACGGTCTTGACTTCAGCCTCATATGTTGGCTTGTGGACTTTTTAACTGCTCGGTCTCAGAGGGTGAGAGTTAATGGAGTCCTCTCTGATGTCCTTCTGTCCTCTACTGGTTCCCCTCAGGGCTGTGTTCTTTCGCCTCTTTTATTTATTTTATACACAAACGATTGTTGCAGCCATTTCCCTCAGCGTCACATTGTCAAGTTTGCTGATGACTCTGTCATCCTGTCCCTTCTGAGCAGTGATGACCCAGACCCCGGGCCTGTGATTGGGGACTTCACAGAATGGTGTGAGTCTTCCTTTTTAAAACTAAATGTTTCTAAAACAAAGGAGATGATAATCGATTTCAGGAAAAATTCTTCAGTAACAGCTCCCGTGGTCATTAACGGTGAAGCTGTGGAGGTAGTGCAACAATATAAATACCTGGGAACTGTTTTCGATGATAAATTGACCTTTGACCTTCACGTGAATGCACTTTGCAAAAAGGCCCACCAGAGGATGTATTTTTATCGGAAGCTTTGTGGTTTTAATGTTGATTCAACTTTTATGAGAATGTTTTATTCATGTTTTATTGAGTCTATTTTAACCTTTTCCTTCATCTGTTGGTTTGGACTTTTGACCTGTAAGAACAAAAGCAAACTCTCGGGGATTGTCAGGATGTGCAGCAAAACTGCTGGCATAGACCTAAGGAACCTCGCAGACCTACACAAGGTGAGGTCAGTGAACAAGGCCAGGCAGATTCTGGCAAACCCTGATCACCCACTCCATGACGAGTTCAGGTTGCTTCCATCTGGACGCAGGTTTCTACAACCCAAATGTAGAACAAACAGATTTAAAAACTCATTTATCCCAGTAGCAATCAGGTTTCTTAATGCACACTAATTTTAACACTGTTATTTTAATGTCTTATTGTCATGTGTTTTTTTTATGTGTATGTGTGTGTAAGTGCATATGTATGTATGAATCTGTGCACACCTATTGACTGCAAATCTAATTGCCCCTCGGGGATAATAAAGGAATTTGAATCTTGAATCTACCCTGACCCTTACCATCATTCTAACCATAAGCAGCACATGCCTAAATGACACTATTGCAAACAAAGAAGTCAGTCCATTATGTGAGGATAGACGTTGGTTCCTATAAAGAACTAGTGGTCTTGACAAGTTAGGAGATTACAACAGAAAATATTCTAAAATAATAGAAGTACACACACATTCATAACATCTTTATTTATTCCAGCTGACAATTTGTGTGTTGCCTTCTTGTCCATATTCACTTTCAAAATATACTCATAGCAAAAAGAAGAAGAAGAAACACTGAGAAAACTATCTAAAAAAGCTATGTCTGGTCCTCTGGACATTCAAAAAACAAACAAAACAAAAAAAATATTGTAGAAACATTTCGTCTTTCATCTGAAAGACTTCCTCAGGCTGAGGAAGTATTTCGGACGAAAGATGAACCGTTTCTACTTTTTTGTTTTGTTTTGTTTTTTGAATGTCCAGAAGACGAGACTTAGCTTTTTTAGATACTGTTTTAATGCATCGGTCTTGCAGGTCCAAGTCATCTAGTCTAAAATTAGGTCAACAAAGCCTGAGCTAAAACCACATGGTATTTTATATTACATCATTATTAATTTAACTTAAACCAAGCCTAAAGAGGTGTTGGACAACTTTAATGCTTAATTATGAACTAGGAGGATAGGTCCCAGGTGCTGCTCTTAAAACATCTTGAAAAATGAATTACAATGAAGTGCTTCTGAACGCAAAATAATAAAAAAATCAAGGAAATGGCATGTATACAGGTAGTCCTTGGGTTATGACGGTCTCGAGTTACGACGTTTCGTGGTTAAGACGCATCTCCCATTGACTATGATTTTATTTTTATTTTTAATTGAGTTACGCAGTTTTACGTCATAAATGGCGTGACGCAGCGGCGGAAGAATAAATAAGTAAATTGACTGCAGTCTGAGAAACTGAATACTGCTTTATTAAACAATGAAGCATATCTTTACTAAAACTCAAGCAGCCAAGAAACACATTGTTGCAAGTCCTGCTGCCTACATCCTTCACACCACCAAAAGGCTTTAAAGCTCCACTGACATCATCTTTTAACTTTCCATAAAATGGCACAACATATATATATATATTAAGATTGACCTCTGATCGTTTTTGCTAAAACAATGTTAAATTAATTAAAATTCCTCTCAAAAACAGTTTAAAATTAGCGCCTTTTTTTTCACATGATAAATACGGGGTTTCCCGTCGCGCGATTATGACGTCACACACAGACTCACGTCAACTGCGCACCTTGTTTACAATGGACAAGATACAAACGCGATCCGTCCAATTTAGCCATTTAAAACTTTATATTTTAGCGGTTTGACTTCAGAGAAGCCAAAGTTATTTCCAGTAAACAGCAGGTTATAATTTTTTTTCAGCTCCTGCTGGTTTTTGGAGACTTTTCACTTCAGGAAGTGCAGCAGCTCTGTGAGGACTTACAGCAGCTGATAGTTGAGAGTCAGAAGGAATTCTACATGTAAATCGTTTCCACAGCACTGAAATGGTAATATATTAGTTAATGTTTCTAATAATTATTCAACATTATTAGTTATTAGTTTGTGTACAAAACAATTTGCACAGATCATGTTGCTTCAATTTGTCAGCTTTGTTATTTAATCCAGTCAACATGTTGAAAATATTTCATATTTATTTTTCTATTTAATTTGGACATCACTTGGTGTTATAGTGGTGTCTCATTAAAATGATGGAAATACATGACATTAGTTTGACCCATTGTCTTAATATACAGTATACTGCATATAATATATACTGTGTGTGTCTGTGTGTTTTATCATCAATTCACAGAAATATCTTCACCTGAAGAGTGGACCCAGGTGGAGGAGAACAAACCTTGATATTGTTAAACAGATGGAGACATCTTCATGATCTGTAGAACATCAGGACTGATGCTGCAGAAGGAATTCTACAACATCTAAATAGTTTCCACAGCACTGAAATGGTAATATATTAGTTAATGTTTCTAATAATTATTCAACATTAATTTATAGTTTAAAAAATTAGTCCCTTTTAAAATATCTGTTAAATATTTTATTTTTTTATTTTATTTTGTTTGTGTTTTCAGGTTTCCAGGTCTCCAGTCCATCACCTGAGGCTCTTCCTGTTGAACCACTAGTACAACCCAGACTTTCACATCACAGCAGGTAAGATTGCATCAACAAAAAGAATAGTACTCAACAATATTCTTTGATGTAAATCTGTTGATTTTCTGTGGTTCTGATGAGGGAAGTGACAAAGTGGATGCAGCATTCAGCCCATAATGGACCCAGATGTCCTCTGCGTCAAGACCTACAACACCTGGACATCCAGGAGCGTGGACGAGGAAGGTGGTGGAGTCTGAAGAAGTGTACAAGCAGCAGGATGAGGAGAAACTAGTTCTTAATGAATTTCTAGTAAAATTCTGATTTTGCAGATTTACAGCTGTAAAGTGTCATTTTTACAGAGCTGATGAAGTCAAACACCACTTGCTGATATTTTTTAAACTCAATTTTTTTGATAATCTGTTCATATTAATGTTTCCCCAGAGGTTTTCATATATTTGATAATATGGGATGGTTTTATTTTAATAAAATGTTTTTTTTAACATTCACCAATTTTGTTTTTACTAAAGTACGAGCTGTGAGTTGTAGATGAACGAATGAAATTAAAACAGATACACAAATATTCTCACAAAGAATAACTCAACACTAACAGATAATATAGTGTACTACTGTAACTTTATTTACACATAACTACAGAAACACTTGGTTCATTGTTATCCTTTTTTTTTCAAACAATATGTTCATTTGAACTGTCAGAAAAAATATTAAATTCATATTTTCATTGATTCATTTTCATCTCAATGCTCTGGCCAGTTGTAGTATTTCTGCATATTTTGATGTCTTGATGCACAAACGTAGCTTTCTGCAGCATCAGTCCTGATGTTCTACAGATCCTGAAGATGTCTCCATCTGTTTAACAATATCAAGGTTTGTTCTCCTCCACCTGGGTCCACTCTTCAGGTGAAGATATTTCTGTGAATTGATGATAAAACACACAGACACACACAGTATATATTATATGCAGTATACTGTATATTAAGACAATGGGTCAAACTAATGTCATGTATTTCCATCATTTTAATGAGACACCACTATAACACCAAGTGATGTCCAAATTAAATAGAAAAATAAATATGAAATATTTTCAACATGTTGACTGGATTAAATAACAAAGCTGACAAATTGAAGCAACATGATCTGTGCAAATTGTTTTGTACACAAACTAATAACTAATAATGTTGAATAATTATTAGAAACATTAACTAATATATTACCATTTCAGTGCTGTGGAAACGATTTACATGTAGAATTCCTTCTGACTCTCAACTATCAGCTGCTGTAAGTCCTCACAGAGCTGCTGCACTTCCTGAAGTGAAAAGTCTCCAAAAACCAGCAGGAGCTGAAAAAAAATTATAACCTGCTGTTTACTGGAAATAACTTTGGCTTCTCTGAAGTCAAACCGCTAAAATATAAAGTTTTAAATGGCTAAATTGGACGGATCGCGTTTGTATCTTGTCCATTGTAAACAAGGTGCGCAGTTGACGTGAGTCTGTGTGTGACGTCATAATCGCGCGACGGGAAACCCCGTATTTATCATGTGAAAAAAAGGCGCTAATTTTAAACTGTTTTTGAGAGGAATTTTAATTAATTTAACATTGTTTTAGCAAAAACGATCAGGAAATTTTTGCTGTTCAATTTTCTCAGAGACCATTGGCAACCGATGTGT
>JBBPBX010041003.1:0-18208 GCA_038048925.1 Garcialebias charrua
ATCTGTTGGTTCTCATTATAATGTTGTGTTCATGCAAGCAGGTGACAACGACTGAATTTGTTTCAGGACACTAAAGGTATTATCTAATCTTAGCTTGAGTAAACAATGTTTTGGACTGACCCCGGACCATCTGGGGGCCCCTGCAGTGTTATAAACCATGTGGTTGCTCTCCTGCTTGCTCCTGTCCTGTTGTTTGATTTTCATCTCGAAGCACGATGAGTTCAGTGACGGGAACAGTTCTGCTGCTGCTGCTGGCAGCCTTCGGCTCCAATGCGGCGCCACCGCCGGCTGAAGACTGCGCTAATGTGACCAAAAGACTGCTGACAAAAGATCTGCATGAGGTGAACTTGCTTCTGCCATATATTATATGCTTTTATTATATTTGATTCAGAAAGACATCTTCATTGCTTTTGTTTTATACGAGTCAAAATTAGCTCAATGCTTTTCACTTTTCCCCCTTTTGAATTTTGGAGTTTTTCACAGTATCTGTTCCTTCCAGGTGTTTCATTACTGTTTATATACTGAGCAATAATTTATCCGCTGACTTTTAGCTAATGGTAAAGCTTCATTTCACAATTATTCTACTAACAGCATTGTAAACGTCTCCTCCCTAAACCTCTGGGAGTCTGGGTTTGGACCAGATACTGATTTGGTTTTTCCCTTTGCATTGCAGATTTTTGACCACTGGGTTCTGGTCTGGGCCGTCTCTGACCACGATGTGGGCCACGGCTTGTTGGCAAAGCTTTCCAGCTCCCACGTAGAGTTCAAACTCGACAGTGACAACAAAACTATCGACATCATTGAGAGAAACAGATTAGTGTGAGTTATCACATTTAATTAATAGATCAGATGGAGGTCAAGCAAAGAGATCCAGAAAATTGATCTGTTTGAAAGTTCAGCAGACTGGTGTTGTTTTCTGGCTCATTATTATTGTTTTCAGTGAAACGGGACATCATGACACATGCACTACCTACTTTACCAAGACGACGATGCCCTCAGATGATGCTGAACACCACACGATAAAAGCTGATTCCATCAGTAAGTCCGTCCATCACACAACACCCCAGCTCGAATATAGTAATGTTTTCATCAGGACCATTATAAGCTGTTATAATAACACATTGTTTTTCACAAAAAAACAGGATCTTTCTTGCTCAGAACTAACATAATTTACACTTTTGCCCACATTTTGTAATTAAAACTCAGGATTACTGTTTTATAAACAGGTGCTGCAAATACAATGGGTACCTGTAGATAATAAGGACTGATACATATCTAGTATTTACCAAATAATTTCTTGGTAACTGTTCAGTACAGGGGTGCCAATATGTCGATCGTGATCTACTGGTCTATCGCAAAGGCTTTATGGGTAGATCGCAAGGCATTAAAAAAAATAGAACATCCATCCTCACTATGACATATGTCATTCGATTGACGTACAGGGCAGCCAGTGACAGCTCTCATTCTCTCAAACCAGTATGAGCACTGCAGGTGGCTGCAGTCAAAAGTTTTTCTGAACTATCAACAGTTATAATAAATGGCAGAGAGCAGTGGTTTTGTGCTACTCACCATTTTTCAGCAAGTACAGTAGGAGCAAAACTAACAAAATCCAGTTCCAAAGAGACGTTTCTGTATTCACCAGTTTGGACTTAACTGTGATCATGCAGAGACTGCATGCACATGAATGCAGCTGAGACCTGCATCAGGGTTGCCAGATAAATTTAAAATATCTTATTTACCCCCTCCTTTTCTGTGCACATGTTCAACAAACACAACACACACCTCATCTTAGAATATTTCATATGACAGTTTAAGTCAAAATACTATCATTTTAAAGCCACAGTACTATAGTTCAAAATGTCTTATATGGCAACCCGACTGACGTAAACTACAGCGGTTTTGAACTCACTTGTTTTTTTTATTTTTTAACACCAATAAATGTTTAAAAACACTAGCGTTTCTTTATAGGGGCCTTATAGTAGGTAGATCACGTTGACTTGGACATTTTAAAAGTAGCTTGCATGTTGAAAAAGTGTGGGCACCCCTGATCTAGTACATTAAGGTATTTAGGGTTCAGGTTACTTTATTTATACCCAAGGGTAAATGTGGTTTGCAGTGGTACAAAGCATACATCCATCCATGCGCACACACAAATAAAAACAGTAAAAACATTTAGTAAAAACACTTAAAAGAAACCATAAACAGATAATGTTGCACATAACAGTGTTAAGGCTCCCCAAATCATATGTAAAATGAAAAATAAAAACATTTAACCACTAAAAGCTTCAACGTTATTTCAGTTTGTTCATTTCAGTAACAGCAGTGGGAACAAAGCTATTTTTAAAACGTGTTGTCCTACATTTAGGGACTAAAAACCTCCGACCAGAGGGAAGAAGCTGAAACTCTCCGTACAGGGGATGAAGGACATCTTTTAAAACAGAAGAAGCTATCCTCTGTACCTGACTAACGTACATGGATGTAACTGAGGTTTGGGTTCCTCCGGTCAGTTTAGATGACAGCTTAACAATCTGCTGAAGGGAATTCTTTCCTCTCAGTGTAGTGTGACCAAACCATGACACCAAAGAAAAGGATAAAACAGATTCAATAAAAGCACGATAAAACATGGTCATTATGGTTCGGTCAATATTAAAATGGTTGAGTTTCCTTAGACAATAAAGGCGCTGGTGGGCCTTTTTGCACACCTTGTCAAAATTGGTTTCAAAGTTTAATTTATCGTCTATGATTGTCCCGAGATATTTGTAAGACTGCACTGTCTCAATTGCTTGACCTTTAATTAAAGTGACTCCGTGCTGGTGAGGTTTCTTCCTAAAATCAATGATCATGTCTTTTGTCTTATCTGTGTTTAGTTTGAGGAAAGAGTCCTCGCACCATTGAACAAAATCATCAGTCACCTGCCCATGGCTACTTTCATTTCCTTTAAGCAGACTGACAATAACAGAATCATTTACCTGGTATGTACCTAGTATGTACAAGTATCTGATACTAAGATGATATATAGCAGTCACGTACAAGAAACTTACCTAGTATACTAAGTTTCTTGTACTTTGAAGAGATTGGTTAGCTTGTACTTACAGGGTAAGTACCTGGTATGTACTAGGTACTTAGCTCTTGATTTTACTGGATCTGTTGTACATTCAAGTGGCTACCTGCCTCTTAAAATTTTGAAGTTCCTGTGGCATGATCTTTTTTCTAATGAATGCAAATGCTTTATTGGAAAGATAACATTAATAACATTTTTAAAACATTCACACCCTTGAGATGAACAGTTGTTAAGATATTTTCTCCTGCAGTAACAGGAAGTGAAGACGAAGGTGAACGCCTGCATGTAAACAGAGCAATGCTAAAATGCTAACACAGACAGTAGTGAAGAATCTGATGTTCCTTTCGATTGTTTTAAAGTAACTATCAGAGAGAGACACGAAAAAGCCAGAGCCCGTCTTAATAAACAAAGATAAGGGATTTCTCTTGTGATGTCACTTCCTGTTTCACCTTGGCTGCCCCAATTTAAAATAATATGCCACTAATGTGACAAAATGGGCAAACTTGTGTGTCTTGTGACAAATTTTTTCCAATGTTAAAATGGTTTCTTCCACTGTTTGTATTTGAAGAAAACACATAAAGTTGTACCTTATCTTATGTCACAGGCACTTTAAGATCCCACATAACTGCATCAAATACACACAATACCTTTTATTTCTCTATTCAGCATCCCAACCCAAAGCAGTACTCTTACTGTTATTGTGTGTGAACATGTTTTTGTGTGTTTTGGGAATTTAGAAATTGAAAAGAACGGCATTCCTCATGAGTACAACGACATTGGACACATGGACTTCTACAAAAGCTGCTCCGACTGTTTGCTGATGATCTACAAAACCTCAAAGCAACAATTTCTGCTTGTCTACAGTAACACTCACACATGCACAATATTACAATAAAATCTGGTTCAATATTTCCCACACACTGACTGTGACTCACACCAAACTCAATTTTGTTAACACGGTTGATCTCATTGTGTAAATCAGGGAGGGAGGGGTCACATCTGGATGTCGAGCAGCATAAATCTGACCATGATGATCACAAGAAACTGGCTGAATGTTTGGGATTCCCTCACCACCAACCATTTATCTACAATGGAAAAGCAGGTTGGTGGTTTTAAACCATGATGCTAAAGGCTTTTACCATCATCAGTACATTTTACTCAGCTAATGCACACTCTTACTCTCTTTTGCAGACTTTTGTCACAAATTATCAATTCCTTTATCTGAAGAATGCCAGCCTATAGTCACACCTTTATCTCTGGATGACCCGTCTGTGGTAAACTTCCTAATTCCTTGTATTTTGTTTTAAACAGCAACTTATCGGTTGACATTTACCATACCAAAACAGAAACGTCATATGTTGATTAATTTTACATTTAACATCAGACTTTGACTTATCTTCTCCTGTACTTCCCCTGCAGATTTTCGGCAACTGGGTTCTGGTCTGGTCTGTTTCTGACCATGACGAGGGCCACAGCTTGCTGGCAAGTGTCTCCAGCTCCCACGTGGAGTTCAAAGCCCTCCACAACAACCAAGGTGTGGAATTCATTGAGAGGAACGTATACCTGTGAGTTCTCATGTTGAACTATTGACTCAGCCAGAGATACAGTATACTGTATCTGAGAGCACGCACACATACGGGTCACAGAGAAGAGACAGCAGACATGCTTGTTTGAGAGTCTGAAGTTCAACAGACGGATGTTTTCTGACTGATTTGTCTTGTTTTCAGGGGAAGTCCTGCCTCTTGCACTGTCTACTATAGCAACTTGACAAAGGCCGCTGGTGATGCTGACCAAAACACACTGAAAACTTCTTCCATCAGTAAGTCTGTAACTGCCACAGCTTAGTTTATATTTCACATTTATATGGCTTGTACTGCTTGTTTTATTATATGTAGTTTTACATGCCATTGCCACCTGTAGTTGGCGTGAGCCAGTCAAGCTTGAGTTGTCTACCATGGCATCAAGAACTGCAGTTGTTCAGTCTCAAAGATTAAAGGATCTACAAGTTTGTGGCTTCCATTCAAGCAAACGGATCAGTCTACCGTCAACTTTCACAAGAGAGTTCATTCCAGCCAACAAGGATAGCATTCCAACAAATGAAACAGCAAAGGTTTGGCCACATCTCAAACACCTCCAAGCAGAAATCGCCCCTTTGCAAGAATGTGAGGTGGATCTGTTAATTGGTTATAACTTCTCACAAGCACTGCTTCCAAGAGAAATTGTGTCAGGCAGGGATGAGCCTTACGCTCAATGCACATATCTCGCCTACAGCATAGTTGGACAAAGCAGGACAAAGCAGTCAATACACGAACTACAGAGATGCCATTGGTATCAGTCATCTTATCATAGTGAGGAAAGTTATTCCAGATCACACGCCTTCTGTTGATCTTCAGAATGAAGTCCACTGCATAACCAGAAAGAAGGTAAGAGATGTTACTTCTTCAGAGATTGTTAAAGCACTGGACTTCTCAGAAAAGAAGATGGATGACAATCATGTATCTCAATATGATCTCAAGTTTCTTTCAAAACTCAAAGAAGGCATCAAACAAAACAAAAGTGGCCACTATGAAATGCCACTGCCATTTCGTGATGAACAACCTAAGTTACCGAATAACAAAGTATGTGCAATGCACCACTTGAAATGTCTGGAGAGAAGATTAAGAAAGAACGAAACATATTACAGTGACTACATCAAGTTCATGGATGATATTCATTCAACCTTTATTTAGTCAGGTAAATCTTTTGAACCTCATGGGCTCATTTACGAAAGCGACCTGCTAATATAATCTCCCAACGTAATGCAGAAAAGATCCCTGAAACTGAGTTAAACTGCAGTCCTATGTGGTATATATTCCACACCACGGGGTTTATCATCCACACAAAGTGGGGGAAATCCGAGTGGCATTCAACTGTTCTGCAAAATTACCAAGACACATCCGTCAATGACCATCTGTTAACTGGCCCTGACTTGACAAACACATTGGTGGGTGTTCTCTGTCACTTCCGCAAGGGGTCAATCACATTCATGTGTGATGTTGAGCAAATGTTTCATCAGTATGAAATAAAAGGTGAAGACCAGGATTATATGTGCTTTTTATGGTGGGAGCAAGGGCACCTGGACACGAAACCATTAGTTTACCCAATGAAAGTCCACTGTTGCTTACTACTGGAAAATGGTTAAAGTCACAGAAGTCTACCCTGGATCAGATGACAGGGTGAGAAAGGTCAGACTGTTAGTTAGTGAGAGTAGTACATTAGACAAACGTAGTAAACGTACAACAAAGACAGTTTCACTGGACTGACCTGTACATAAGGTTGTTGCTTGGCTTGAAGCAGAGTAACTTTTTTGTTTGTTTAATTTTTAGAGTGAAGTGTCAGTTCGATTAAGAGAAATCCCACATACAGGATGTGTGATTTGGTCGGAGTGTAACTGCTACAGTTTAGTTTATATTTCACATTTATATGTTCTGGCAACTGAAGGAGGCAGTCGCTTTTGTCCTTTCCTCCCCAGTCCACCCCCCCTCCCCCCGCCCCTGCGTGGCTTCTTGTCTTGTCTGCAGCTTCTCATGAAGCACCTCGAACGAAGATTAAGATGGATTGGGTGGTATGGGCAATCAATTCTACTGAAAGATTTCAACAAAAGGCAAGGCACGGGGGAGCCGGCCCATCCCCGCAGACGAAACGAGAGGATACGCCATGGATTCCGATGGAATGGTGAGCGTCTCGCTCTCTGTGCTGTGCTCTGAGGGGATGTGAAGAATCTGGATTAAATTGGATTTACGATGGCAGCGCTTTGCTTTTTTTGGCGTTTTGTAGAGCACTGGCCTATCTGCAAATGAGGGAAATTCAGCAGGACCTAATGCTGGAGCACTCGAAGTCTGATCTGTGTCGTGACCTCGGAAATTAGCTGTTTACGAGCTAATCCAGAAGGTGAACACGATCTCTGAGGATCGCAGATCATCCGCTCGGATTGGGACTCTAGACGCTGTACTGGTCAACATCTAAGGGCCACAGCTTGGATCAGTGGAAAAAGTCCCGAATTAGACCATATTTGAATCAGAGTTGCCCAGCAGGACTCAAGGCTGAAGGAAATTATACTGTGTGCTTGAAGTGAAAAATATTTGTAATTCCTTATCTGACTTACCCTGAACAGCCTTGGAAAAGGCTGGATATCAAATTTCTCCTGAGACGTGTTTTACTGAGGCAAACAGCTGCACCTACCGCTGTAGCTAGAAACTGTGGCTTTAAATCTAGAAACTATGACTGCAGCTATAACTGTGGCTTTAAATCTTGAAACTCGAGAACTGTGGCTTTAAATGCTCAAACTGTGGTAGGAATACTAGAACTCAAAAACTGAAGAGACATACTCACAGACCCAGGAGCTGAACCGAAGCAGAGACACGATACACCAGGGGAAAATGGACGAATGACCCGACAATGCATACACACAAACGCAAACTAATATATACAGCCTAATCACCTAAAATCATAATCACCTGAGACGACACGCAGAACCTGAGAGACAACATGTAAGGAGGGAGACAGACCAACAGAGGGAGACAGAGGGAGCCAACCTTATAGTACCTCCCCTCAAAGATGCCCCCAGGCATCCCCAAAGAACACCCCCAACAACCAGGGCGGGCGGAGGGAGGAACCAACAGGGACGGCGGGCACGAAGGAAACACAAGGACAGGGAACAAAACACAAGGGCAAGGGACAAGACACAAGGACAACAAACGAAAAACCGACAGGAACAGGGCCTTGGACAAACACGAAATACAAAGGTTCTAAACCAGAAAAAACAGTGAGAGCCACAAAAAAAACTAGAACCAGGAACACTACGGGAAACTAAACCTAGACTAAACCTAGACCAAAACTAGAAACTCAAAACACTTCCAAAGATCGTGGCCAGGAAGTCGACAGCAGTCAAAGACCCCTCAGGTGGGCGACCGGGAGACCGTCCGTCGCGCAGGATCTCATCTGGTGGACGACCGGGAGGCCGTCCATCATGCAGGAACACCTCTGGCAGGCGACCGGGAGGCTGTCCATTAAAGGCAGGGGCACAGATGTCGCCGACTGACTCAACAGACTTAGGGATGTTGCCAGGCGTTGCAACATTGAGTGTGGAGTCGTCGGGTGTTGAGAAATCGGACGTGGAGACAAGGAACGTAGCGACGTCTGGCGAGGAGACTTCTGCAAGTGTTGAGACGTCTGGCATGGAGACATTGAGTGACGAGACGCCTGGCGTTGAGACATCGAGTGACAAGATGCCTGGCGTTGAGACATCGAGTGACGAGACGCCTGGCGTTGAGACATCGAGTGACAAGACGCCTGGCGTTGAGACATCGAGTGACGAGAGTGACAGAGCCTGGCGTTGAGACATCGAGTGACAAGACGCCTGGCGTTGAGACATCGAGTGACGAGACGCCTGGCGTTGAGACATCGAGTGACAAGACGCCTGGTGTTGAGAGATCGAGTGATGAGACGCCTGGCGTTGAGACATTGAGTGACGAGACGCCTGGCGTTGAGACATCGAGTGACGAGACGCCTGGCGTTGTGACATCGAGTGAGGCAAATCCGACCCAAATCTGATTTTTTTGCCCCATCTGACCCATATCAGATTTTTTATGACAGTCTGAACGCGACAAATCCGAAGTTTTCAAATCCGACCCAGGCCGTTTCAGTATGTGGTTTTAAATCAGATATATATCTGATGTTTTCAAAGTGACTGCAGTCTGAACGCTCATGTGATTTACATCTGACTTTTTCAGAACACGTGCGGCTCATTTAATTGAGCCCGGTGTGTTTCTACAGACAGAGGGGACAGCAGCAGCTCAGAGCGGGGTGGGGGCTAGCGGGGGGAGACCAGCTCTCTGTAGCTAGAGCGGGGTGGGGGCTAGCGGGGGGACGAGCTCTCTGACGCACACACCACTCGCTTGCTTTCTTCTCAGTTTTTGCCTTTCATCTTTTGGATGTTTAGCTCTCCCCGATTGGAGAACAACTTCTAAATTACGAACACACACTGAAAACTGTTGCGCGCGTCCATGTTTACTTCCTCAAACACAGGGTGCTGCGTCAGCAGTGTTGACAGATCTCGGGACAAAAACAAGCGACCATCCCCCATGAAAACAAGCCCAAACAAGCAACTTACAGCCTGCTTGTCACGTCACGCAGGCTGACATGAGCCGCAGCGCGCAGCGCACAGCGTGTAACGCGCAGCGCGCAGCGTGTAACGCGCAACGCGCAGCGCGTAGCCTCCAAAAGAGAAATGGAGCAGAACACAGCTGAAGCTCAATTTTTAATATTTCATTACATCTACAGCTGCACTGATCAGCGCGCTATGTTTTCTTCTGCACATGCGGGTCACTTCTGCAACGTAGAGCGTTCACACTACAGTCATGCCAGGTCTGATGCTGGTCGCATTTAAAATGTAGTGTGAACGTTCACACCAAAAGATCTGATTTTTTTTTTTTCGGAATTGAGCATTAAGACCTGCAGTGTGAACGTAGCCTTAAGCCTGAAATATACCTGAGCGTCCTCAGGTACGCCACTCTACGCGCGCATTTTGTGCGCATGCATTTCGCTGATATAGCTTTAGAAACTATCAGCTTTCAAACGCTCGCGTTCTCGCTCCAGATCCTTGTTGTAATATGAGCAGCTGCGCGCGGAGGGGACTCAACTGAGCTCGCTGATTGGTCACTTGCTGACACGCCTACTGAAATGATTGACAGCTTTCAGTCAGCTCATGAGCAGCTCGCTGAAGACCGCTGCGGTGTTCTGATGCGGTGTTTCTACTATATATGTTATAAAAAGTTCTCTCAGAAATAAAAATAATAACAGGGAGCGCTTTTCCTGCAGCACACAGTCCACCAGGGAATATTTAAAACATTGCGCACCCAGGTAGGACCTGAATTCATTCATTTCAGTCATCGAGTGAACGGAGGAAGAAGCGGTTACTTGACTTTAGGCAAAAAAACAAAAGAAAAGGCCCGATCAGCGATAAAGAAGGGGAATTTATTTCATTTGTGTAACATACAAAACAGTCCGGCGCCGGGGAAGTTTATGGTCAGACACCGCGCAAGCGTCCGCGGTCGTAAAAAAAAAGCTTTGCGCGTACGTGCCCTGAGGGGCTACGCGGGGCTACGCTTTTGCCTTGACGTACGTACGTGGCGTATAGGCGTATAGATAGAACGCTCAGGTATATTCCAGCCTTCAGACTGTTTTGTTCCACTGTAGATATAGACTTCTCTCAGAGACAAAAGTCCGTCTTCTCAGGAAAGGGAGTTGATCAGCACAAAGGGGGGTATAATTCTTATGAGGAGTCATTTTGTCTGACCCAGGAAGAGAATAATGAGCAAAGGGGGTTGATTACCATATAGTCTCTATGGGGCCTGTACCAGAAAGGAGTCACACAGAGAAAGGGGTGTATGAGTTTAGTTACCATCTCTGAAGACAGGCTATGGACGTCTGAGGGACAAGGTGTCCTGAATTATTCCGACTTGTCCCTATGAATCTACACTTCTTTTAAGAAAAAATGAACAACATTGCACTTTCCTAAAAATAGAACCAATAATTAGGCGTTATATAAAATGCAGATTGACTGATTAGTTTGCCAATAATTTAGAGCAATCATTAAAATTTATTTTTTGATTCCTACTCCTAGTGTGCTTTTACCTGCAAGGACAATTTTAGTTTAGTTGCTTTTTTGTTTGTTTGTTTGTTTTGTTTTGTTTTGTTTTGTTTTGTTTGTTGTGTGCTCACCGCCTGCTTACCCTAAAAAATGCCGACTGGAAGACAATGCTAACTTCTGACAGAATATTGTCACACCTAATGGGATGTGTTTTGGTGTTTGTGTGTTTCAGGAATGGAGACAGATGGAGTGGTTCAGGAGTACAATGACATTGGAGTTGTGGACTTCTATAAGACCTGCACTGACTGTCTGCTGATGAACTATAAAACCTCGACACACCGATACCTGCTGTTCTACAGTAAAACATTCACACATGCACAGTATTACAATGAAACCAAAACATGCATGTTTAGGCTACCTTCAGGCCTAAACCTCCCATTACCTGGTGAAATAAAAGTTAAATAAAAAATAGGGTTACCACAGAGCGATTGTGACTCACTCAATTTTAACATGGATGATCTTGTTTTGTGCATCAGAGAAGGAGGGTTCCCATCAGGATGTGGAGCAACATAAAACCCACCATGATGATCACAAGAAACTGGCTGAGTGTCTACGATTCCCTCACCACCAACCATTTATCTACAATGGAAAAGCAGGTCGGTGACTTTAAACCACGATGCTGAAGGCCGTTAACATGATCAGCACGCTTCATTCATCTCCCCTTTTTACAGATTTCTGCCCCAAGAAGTCTGCTCCAGAGCCAAACCCTGAACAGTCCTGAGTGAAGCAAAAAGAAAAGACATGGAAGAGAAATAAACACATAAGCCCTTCACATGTGTTCCTTTGTCTTGATTCCCCCCACCCCCCCACCCCACCAAATAAAACAGTATTCAACAGGAATTAAAAAGATGTGAGTCAGTTTAGATTGACTCCCTGTTCAGGTTCATAAATTATAAAGCTGCATACAATTACCCCACAAAATGGCCAAGATGGCCGTGCTCAGAGCAGCTGCAGCTTCACAGGCTCCCAGTGAGATGTTCTCTGGAGTTTTTAGACTGACACTGAACCTGATGCTGCGGCTGCACCCATTAAGCATGTGAATTATGACTGAACCGAGCTGATGAGGATGAGACAGGATTTAACACTGAACACAGCAGCAATCAACAACAATCTTAAGGCTATGCTCGGCAGACTGCAACTTTTACGGACATCAGTGTGAAGACAGCAGTGCTCAAATAATAATAATAATGAATTCCATTTATAATGCACTTTTCATTAATAAAAATCTCAAAGTGCTAGGAAAGAGGACGCTCTGTGCCCGAAGGAAAAAGCAAGGATGCCGTGCTGGTGAGGCAGAAAGCTAACGCTAGGTCTGGCAGACTACGATACTGTCTCTCTTTCTGTCCAACGTCCGGTCCTTGGATAACAATATGGATCGACTTCGATTGAGTGTAAGTGCATCAGAGGAGATGAAGGAATGTGTGATACTCTGTCTTACAGAGACATGGCTGAACAGCGGCATGCTGGACTCAGCGTTTCAGATGGACGGCAAACTTTTTTCTGAGTGGACCGCTGCAGAGCAAATGATCAAAACTCACATCTGTGCCTCTCTCCCTGACACCCTGTACCACCTACAGTTTGCATATAGCAAACAGGTCTACAGATGATGCCATTGCTTTAGCAGTTCACACCTCCCTCAGCCATCCGGAGAAGGTGAACACTTATGTGAGAATGCTCTTCATTGACTACAGCTCAGCATTCAACACCATAATCCCCTCCAAGATAGTCTCCCAAGCTCACCACACTGGGCCTGGAGAAGTCCATCTGCTGCTGGAAACTGGATTTCCTCACCAACAGACCACAGGCAGTAAGAATCGACAGTCACCTCTCCTCCACTCTGGTCCTCAGCACTGGTACACCTCAGGGCTGTGTCCTCAGTCCACTCTTGTTCTCTCTATTTACACATGACTGTATCGCCAAGCACAGCTCAAACGTCATCCTCAAGTATGCTGATGACACCACAATTTTAGGCCTGATCACCAACAACGATGAGAGTGCCTACAGGGATGAGGTGAAATCAATGACCAGCTGGTGTCAAAAAAATAACCTCTCTCTAAATGTCAGCAAAACAAAGGAGATGATAGTGGACTTCAGAAAACAACATGGAAACCAGCACCCCACCATCCACATAAACAACAGAGGTGGACCAGGTCAGCAGCTTCAAGTTCCTTGGCGTTTACATTACTGAGGATCTGTCCTGAACATTACATACAGACACAATGGTCAAGAGAGCCTGGCAAAGACTCTACTTCCTAAGAAGACTAAAGAAGTGTGGTATGAATATCAGCATCTTCACCAACTTTTATAGGTGCACCATTGAGAGGCTGCAGACTGGCTGTATCACAGGCGGGTATGGGAACTGCACCAGTCAGAGCAGGAAAGCATACAGCAGAGGACATCACTGGTAGTGGTCTCCACACCATCCAGGACATCCACAACCAATGTCTGTGTAAAGCATGCAGCATCTTTAAGGACCACACACACCCAGCAGAAGGAATCTTCCACCTACCTTCAGGCAGATGATACAGTAGTCTGCCATTGCGCACAAAAATACTCAAGGGCAGTTATTATCCACAGGCGGTGGATAATAGATTGTTGTACAAGCTTCACTGCATACTGTAATGTTGAATTTCTCTGTGGGATTATTAAAGTATTTTAATTCCATTATTTATAAGTTGCACCTCATATTGAAACACACCAACTGAAAAGGAACCACTGCTGGTTTTGTGCTGGCTTCTTGAAGTGGTGTCCCTGTTTGTAGTGGAATATGTTAACCATGTGCCCTTGTGACTTGAATGAAGGGTTAGAAGGACCCTGGAAATCCTGGGTAGAGGTAACACTGAGATCACATTCAGTCTTAAACGCTTCAAGTTCGATTAAAAAGGGTTTTCTTGAGTATTGAAGGCTTCACAAAATGTTACATGAAAAACAGGTTGAGTCAAAGAAGGATTTTAAGGTAACTCACAAAGCATACATTACCTTTGGACTGACCCATGGCCAGTATGGGCCATGAGCCAAAATAAACCATCTTCTTGAACTGAGTTATCTGGCCTGACAAAGTGGGGCATTTTAAGGAAACACTTAAAACAACGAGGTATAAGCTATAAGGTATGCCATATCCTGAGAAAGACCCACAAAATCACTTTGACCCGAGGGCAACAGGAGGGTTAAATATTAAAATTATATTATTACATGCTGATGTCTGCTTGATAACTACACAACAAGCACAAACTCCAGCAAAAAATTACTGCTTCTGTTTACTTAAAAGGATTAACAACAGTTCGTGCTTCTTTAGCTGATATCCAATTTTTTTCAAGAACAAATTTAGCCTCATTGCCTTATTGCCTTAACACTGTCCTGAGTTTTTACTATACAAAAACTCAGGACAGTGTTACACTTTTACTATTTTATGCTTATGTTTATTAAATGTTTCAGTGTTTTAGTGTTTAAATGGTTACTGTTGCACCGAGGGACTGAGAGAAACGCAATTTCAATCCTGTGTATATTGCAGTTCTGACAATAAAGTTGACTTTGACTTTGACTCAAATGGAGAGTCAACAGGACTCTGGACATGTTGGGTAAAGGCAAAACTGACATAAATTTCAGCCTTAAAGGCTTCATCATGGAGGTTTCAGGGTTCCAAAACTTTCCATGACCAAGACCAGAATAAACAGTCTAAGTCAAAATAAGATCTTGAGTTAACTCATTAAGATATTTTGATTTATATGTGGAGCTGTTGTATTTTATTGTATCTGTCAGGGGCAGTCCTAGCCTATTTGGCGACCTGGGCGAGCAACCCCAACGCCCCCTCCCCCACCCCCAGGCTAAGTTTCCAGTGGGGGTCCTCTCCCAGAAAATTTTGAATAAAATAGATGCCATTTTCTGCATTCTGGTGTATTTTAATGGGTTGTTTAACATATAGTTTCACTTACATTTATAAACTACATTATTCAGTTTGTGAAATAGTTTGTTCGGCCAGTTTCATTAAAGGGTTGAATCATCAAACATCTCAGGGCACTTTTCATATAGAGCAGGTCTTCAGCAGACTCATACTCTTCATTGTATTATTATAATCTATTTACACTTTACACTTTACACAATCTATTTACACTTTACACTTAATCTATTGTATTGATGTTTGGGGGAAAGCGTGTAAAACAATCACAAAGCCTATTTTTGTATTACAGAAAAGAGCTGTAAGAATTATCACTAGAAAACATTACCGTCATCCATCAAGTACATTATTTTATCAACTGAAATTATTGAAATTCCATGATTTGGTTGATTATAATATTTTATCAATTATGTATAGGGCTCAAAATAACGATTTACCTTTAAATATCCAAATGAATTTTGTTAAAAGACAAAGTTGTTATAATCTTAAGGGGACAGAGATGTTTGTAAAACCACAATTCAGAACTAGCTTGAAGGGACGTTCTACCTCAATCCAGGGAATTAGATTATGGAATGGCTTGGAGAATGTAGTTAAAAATGCCAAGTCACTGTTTACATTTAAGAAAATGATCAAAAGGAATTTGTTGAAAAAATATATATGAATTAGCATAATGTGTATTGTATCAATTATTAGTTATGTATTAGTATTAGAAAATTAGAAAGAGTTAGTCATTTTGTACTGCTGGTGAAAGATTATTATTGTTTAATCTGATTGTTTGAAAAAAGGGGCAGATATAATAAGATTTATTCTTCTTTCTGCTACCTTTCATTTTTTTACATTGTGTACGTGTCGTTGATGGGATTGTCTTGTATTGTATTTCTTTTGTAAAAAAATGAACAAATTTAATAAACATAAACATAAACATAAACATAATAATATTCAGTTAATGAGTAATCCTACCTGCCCACTCTGGGCTGCTGCATGATGGAGAAGAGCATCTTGCGTCTGACAAAGTTTCAGTTATGTGGCGTCGCATCATAATATTATTTAAATTATATAGCAGTATGTTATGTCACAATGACACACACCACAAAATTCATTGACTTGATAATTACGGTAACTTGAACAGTGTTTTGCAGGCAAAGTTTAACATCATGTCTCACCTGTTTGATCTCTCTCATTTACAAACTGCAGCTGTTTGAATGAAAAATGTGTCAATGTTTGTACATTTAGCTGTGTCTGTTTCAAGAATCTTTCTCTTTTTAATTATTCTCTTCTCTGCACCACTCTTGCTTTTTCTCCCTTCAATCTTTCCACTAACCGCACTTACGGTGTTACCTCTGGGCACGTAACAAAAACGAAACTAAAAGTGGAGGTGCAACCCATGCAGCTGCTGCGGTGATAAACTGATGAAATTCATTCAACCTTTATTTAGTCAGGTAAATCTTATTGAGCTCCGAGGGCTCATTTACGAAAGCGACCTGCAAGAGTGTAATAGCAGTGCTCGATCTCTCTGAGCCACAGCGGCAGACTAATATGAAAATAATACTAATAATATATAATACTAATATGAAATGTGAACGAATGAAGGGCGGGGCGGCCCAGGAGCAGCGCGGTAGTGGTGTTCTGTGTATGTTATTAAAAAAAGTTGTAAAATGTTTTTTTTTTTTAAACATGGAGCGGCGTCTCCTCTTTTTCTTCTTTTCTCTTTTTCCTAAACTGCGCAATGTTATGCCGCCCCCTGCTGGAGGCCGCCCTGGGCGGCCGCCCATGTCACCCATATAAGGAACCGCCATTGGCAGTGTTAATGCAAACAGGTGACAACGACGGCATTCCCTTCAGGGCATTAAAGGTATTATTTAATCTTACCTTGAGTACACTTTTTTTTTTACTGACCCCACATCTGGGAAGCTCTGAGGCGTTAAATACCATGTGGTTGTTCTCCTGCTTGTTCCAGTCCTGTTGAAGCTCTGTATGTTTGTTTTTCATCTTAAAGCACGATGCGTTCAGTGAAGTACGGTGGCCCTAAGGTGTAAATGAACAACATTTTTATAAAACGGAATTAGTTTTAGAAAAACACTACAAAAACAACAAAAACACAACAAGATTTGAAAAAACGAAATTACATTTGAAAAAACGAAATTACATTAGAAAAAAAACAGAATGAAATTTGAAAAAACGGAATTACATTAAGCCAAAGCGGAAGTGGCTGGAATCACATTAGAAAAAATGGAATTACATTAAGCCAAACCAGAAGTGGCCGAAGCGGAAGTGGCCCAAATCACATTAGAAAAAAACAGAATTTCATTTGAAATAACAGAATGACATTTGGAAAAAACAGAATTACATTAGAAAAAAACAGAATGACATTAGAAAAAAAACGGAATTACATTTGAAAAAACAGAATGACATTTGGAAAAACGGAATTACATTAAGACAAACATATATATTTTTAAAACTTTATTAACAACATAAAACCGATCACAGTACACGCACACACACACACACGGAGGTAGTTAGCATGCTATCCTTTAGCCTGTATAAACTGTTTTGCTCAAGCTTAAAGAAGACATGACCTTCTTTAAGAAGGGAAGGGAGCAGTTCTGCTGCTGCTGCTGGCAGCCTCCAAAGCGGTGCAACCACCGCCGGCAGAAGACTGTGCTAATGTGGTCAAAAGACTGCCGACAAAAGATCTGCATGAGGTGAACTTGCTTCTGCCATGATATGCTATTATATTTGATTCAGAGCAAAATCTAAATTGCTTTATATGAATCAAATTTAGCTCAATGCTTTTTACTTTTCCCTTTTGAATTTTGGAGTTTTTCACGGTATCTGTTCCTTCAGGTGTTTCATTACTGTTTATATACTGAGCAATAATTTATCAGCAGAGTATGTTAAAGATTAATTTTGCTTATTTTCGCAAGTATTCTTCTAACAGTATTGTAAAAGTCTCCTCCTTAAACCTCTGGTAGTCTGAGTTGGACCAGATACTGATTTGGTTTTTCCCTTTGCCTTGCAGATTTTCGGCCACTGGGTTCTGATCTGGGCCGTCTCTGACCACGATGTGGGCCGCGGCTTGTTAGCAAAGCTTTCCAGTTCCCACGTAGAGTTCAAACTTAACAATGACAACAAAACTAATGACTACAATACAGTAATAATAATAATAATAATTGACTACAATGATTTGCAAAGCTGCTTATGTATACAGGTAGTCCCCGACTTACGAGCGAGTTCCGTTCCTGCGAGGCTCTCGTAAGACGAAAATTCGTACGTCGGAACACGAAACACGTGTTCTTGTAAGTCCGGATTTTTGGTCGTAAGTCGGAAAATTTCAGCTAGCGCTACTACGAACACTCGTTTTTCATCACAAACGTTTATACTAGTTCATAAACATGCTCAGAAACGTGTTTACAAACTGTTCGCTAACACACTTTCATCTAAAAACACATAAAAGTGCTGTATTTTGTGTATGTTCTTTACAAATTTACTGTTCGCTAGTGAGCTCGTAAGTCCGGAACCTCGTAAGAGCGCTCGTAAGTCGGGGATTACCTGTATTATATAT
>JBBPBX010041003.1:18674-29080 GCA_038048925.1 Garcialebias charrua
CCCCATAGATTTCTTGTTCTCGGTTAGTAATATCAAGTATAAAGTAAAATAAATAAATAGTAGGTGTATGGCAGAAGGTTATTCATAAACTCCCATTATAGTTCTTTCTTCAAATAGATTATATAACAGTATAAAAATCTCCTGGAACTCTGATAGCTTTTAGTTTTGGTGTAACACTTTGAGTCAATGAATGAACACTAGTTTAATTTTATTAAACTTGTCATAAGTTGTAAAAAGTTGATCATACTTGTAAAAAGTTGAATAACGGGGGAGCAAAAACTCGATTTGGCAATCAGAAGACCAGAGCTTGATTCAGTCTAAAGGTTTTATTTAAAAAAACAAAACTGGATATTAAATTTTAAAATGGTATCAAATCAACTACTGTATACTAATTGTTGGCCCCATAAGAACAATTACAACCATCTAAAAAGGAACAGTAAAATAAATTGTCAAAATCCATGCTCAATAATCCAGGTTAAAAAATCCAACCCCCCAAAAAATGTCATGCGTCCGAGGAGCCACATCAAACTCGGTCCCTCAAGCAGCACACTCGTGGGTCAACCAGTATAATGGTGATAAAATGGTTCCTGGATTATCGGATTATCGAGCATGAACTTTGATGTTTTGAACCACTTTGGCCATGACTGCCTCAGAAGCAGAGGCGGTCCCTTATATGGGCAATACGGGCCGTCGCCCAAGGCGGTCTCCAGCAGGGGGCGGCAAAGAAGAAGAAGAAAGAGAGACAGTGCGCCTCGGTTATTTTTTTATTTATTTTTAATCTTTTACAACTTTTGTTTTTAACAACATATAACACAGAACACCACTACCGCACTGCTCCTGGGCCGCTCCGCCCTTCATTTATTCACGTCATCAGTTTAATCACCGCAGCAGCTGCTGGGGCACCGTGCACCTCATCCACTTTCAGTTTTGTTTTAGTTAGGTGCACGGAGGTGACACTACGTGCGGTCAGTGGAAAGATGGAAGGGAGGAAAAGTAAGAGTGGTGCAGAAAAGAAAATTAAAAAGAGAAAGGCTCTGGAAACAGACGCAGCTAAATGTACAGGTGAGGCATGATGTTGAATTTTGCTGCAAACCACCGTTCAAGTTAATTATGAAGTCAATGAATTTTGTGGTGTGTGGCATTGTGACATACTGTAATTTAAATAATATTATATGAGTCTGGTGAAGAGCTGCTCTATATGAAAAGTGTCCTGAGATGTCAGATGATTCAACCCTTTAATGAAACTGGCCTGAATTGATCATAAGTATTTGTAAAAAGGGGAGATTTGTGTTATGACAATTTTTAAAATGTGATTTAGTGTCAGGAGTGATGAGGGGATTGTTCCTGTCAGTATGAAGGAACAGGTGAGCTGTTCTAACTGTGTGTGAACAAACATTAGTTCCAATATAAACACTTTCTAAAAAACAGTAGTGACTCATTATAATTTTATCATTAAAAGTAAGATAATATATACATAAAGCAATGAAAGGGAATAGTATGAAAGTAATGTAAAATACGCCTGCATATTTTACCATTGAAAACATATAATTGGTTAAAGGTGCTATGTGTAACTTTCTGTAGAGTGCAGAACTTCAACAGGCAAAGCATTCTGATCCCTCCCAGGGGGAGGCTCTGCTGAAATTCAAATTCAAGCTCTGTTTTTATTGGCTGATTCAAATTCAAGCTCTGTTTTTATTGGCTGGTTACAAACTCTGTTTTTATTGGCTGGTTAAGGACGGGTCACTCTGTGTTTTTAGTGTTTTTATAAATGCTGATAGAGAAGCAAGGGGACTATAGTTTTTTTCAGAGATTACTTTGTCTAACATCAGTCTGTCAGTAGATAGTGACAGAGTGAAGAAATATGTTAAAAATATATTGTTAGAAAAGTTACAGACTGCATTACAAAGTTACATAGTGCAGCTTTAAGTCAAAATGTGTTTTCCATATAAAATGTACTAAAGCTTTACAGATTATTGTTCTGATGAAGGCTCAATAAATGTACAGTCCTCTGGACAGATTCTTCTTTGTATCAAAAAGACTTCTTCAGTCTGAGGAGCTGTGACAAACTCAGTCATCTTTCCTCCTTGATACAGAGGAACGATGGTTTGAGAGAGGAGTAAAGGAGGCCATATTTGTGAAAAGAAACCATCCATCATTAAACAGAGGTGGAGGCCTCCATGTTCAACTGTCCCTCTTACAATGCTGTTATTGCTAGTATCTTACGTTCATATAAAATATTTGATAATGTTCTTATAGAAACAATTCTTGAATAATGTTCATACAGTGTTAATGCTACATGTTTGTCTCAGGCTACTTCTTGTTCTGCCATTAACTCTAAAATACTTATTGAATAGTTTATATATGTAGGTAAAACTAGATGTTGAACAACCCATTAAAATACACCAGAATCACCAAAATGCAGGAAATGGCATCTATTTTATTCAAAATTTTCTGAGAGAGGAACCCCACTGGCAACCTAGCGGGGGGGGGGGGCGGGGTTGCTCGCCCAGGGCGCCAAATAGGCTAGGACCATGACTGCCTCAGAAGAGTGGACAGGGGTGAGAGCACACCACCAAAACCATCTTATCACCATCAACCTTGTTGGCCTTCTATGTGAGTGTGCTACTTATGGGACTGAGTTTGTTGTGGCTCCTCAGACTGATGAAGTCCTTTGGATGAATGACATTTTTCAACAAGAAACGAAATCGTCCAGAGGACCTGACTGAACTTTGGAGTAAAATAAATCATTCAACAGCATGTAAATTCTGACACAGTTGTATCCCAGTTTACTGTTGTGATAAGCTTGAGTTTATACATTTATTAATTTTTTTGTATCATCTGTCGCAACTAAAATAGACAGGTGACGCAGAGAGATGGAAAATAAATTCATGTCCTCAGAAGGTTTAAATTTGTCAGTGAAGGTGCTTAAGAACATTAATTTCCATCTGTTTCACAAAATATCCGTCAGAGAACTGATACTGAACATGTTAGTAAGTTCTACCAATACCACTTTTAGACAATGTTCCAGCCATGAAGGATGATTTGAGTCGTCAACCTCACATGCCTAACGTGTTTCTGGGTTTATCCTTAAACTCAGAGCTTCTCTAGAAAAATGCCTCCAGCTCGGACAGCAAGCATGAAGATGATCTATGACAAATAAGTTTTTTTATAGTTTTCGGAAGACATTTTCGGTGGTATACCGCAAGGCTTATACATCGGTCTAGTTTCTTTAGATGATTTGTTTAACATAAGATGGTTTAGTTGTTTGTCTTTGGCTTCCCATCCTGTTCTGAGTCACTTGAAGCACCAACACGAGCAGCCTGGCTTCTGTCACCGTCAGAGGAATAAATAGCCCACGCTGCCTCTGCCCAGTCTACGGTATGTTCAGCTGTTTCATTCCAGTAACACAGAGATCCAGCTCATTGCGGCAGAACAGAGAGGATCTACTGCAAAACTTCAAATCAGCTTGTAAGAAACAAAAAGGTAAAGCCAAGCAATAAATGTTCCCATCAAGGGCGGAGTGGCCATCGGGAGATTCGGGAGTTTTCCCGATGGGCCGCGTCATGAATGGGCCGATAGACGCACGGGGAAAATGATGACGGTTGAATGAATCTGCTCAAAATCGACTTGTCCCTGACTTTAGGCTGCAGGCTGCAGCCTCTTAAAGGGAGGGAGCGCTGATCGCTTTAAGAGACTGCAGCCTGCAGCCTCTTAAAGCGCTGATCCCTTTAAGAGACTGCGCCGCACTGGGCTGGCAGCTTGGGAGCTACCATTTGATAAAAAACACCCCTGAAAATTCACCGTTGGTTGAGTCCAACCCAGCAGCGAAGCACGTATTTTCCAAAACATCCGGTGATGGAGCAGCGCGGAGTCCAAACTGCTAATTAGCAATAAAAATGGATAGGAAGGGGCCGTGGAGCTGAAAAAGTCAGGTTGAAGAAAAGAAAGGCGTTACAGGAGGAAGCTGCCAAATGTGCAAAGCTTACAGACATTTTTTCAAAGAGACAGAAGAAGCAACAGGTAATATAAATTAAAAACTAGCATAATAAATTAGGCTAATGTCACAACGTTGTACTATGTCACTAAACATGCATGAAAGTCAAGTGGGACCTAAACTGACAGCCTGAGCCTAATTAGAAATAAAAGCAGAAATATATAAATTGACCAATAAATAAATAAACGTCAAAGGACAATTTAAATTAAAAGAGAACTTTATCTCATACCCTGATGCATGCTCAATAATCCAGGTAGAAAAATCTAAAAAAGCTAAGTCTGGTCTTCTGGACATTTTTTGCTTTGTTTTGTTTTGTTTCTTGAATGTCCAGAGGACCAGACTTAGCTTTTTTAGAACTTTATCTCATGTTTTAAAAATTAATTGACCATCATGTTTTTTTTCCAGCTTAGTTCCAACAAATTATATATTTTAATTCATAATTTTACTGTGCTTAAAATACCGATAGGCATATATATTTTTTTTGTTTTTACTTTTACTCTTAGATGACTTGTGTTATGTAACTAAATGTAATTATTTTTTTAATTTTCCACACAAGTCCTTATTTACGTAATGAGGCAGAAATGCATGAGGTGAAGTGAAAACAGGAGACAGAAAAATGTTAAAGCAACACATTTAATAGACAAATAAAAATAAACTCATGCATATGCATACATATTGCAACCAATGCCAAACTTGTCTCTGATTTTGCTTGTCTTGACCCTAAAAACTTTTCAGAGATGAGGCTTAAAGGACTCAAGAGCTCAGCACTTCAAGCAACAAGCAAAAATCTGCTTAGATTTGATGAGAGAGCCACAGTGAGTACTTTACACACACAGAGCTGTCCAGTCTTGGGATAGGCTGAAAAAGTCCCCTCTGGAAGAGTCCACTGTCAAGATGGTACTGAGATGGAACAGGGTTGAACCAGAGATTGAACTTGAAAGCAGGGCTTGTTCTTCTTGCAGAAACTGTTATCTGTGTTTACCTTATATTGACACAACCTTTTCACAGATGCCTATATAGGGCTGGCATACAAATATTTGTTGTCTCATGTTGCATGTGAAAGCTTCTCTACTCTCAAGTTCATCAAGAATAGACTATGAAGCACACTTAACCAGGAGCATTTGGAGGCATTTATGCTGATGTCCACAGAGAAAGAACTTCTTATGTCCATTGACAATGACAAAGTAACAAATATGGTGGCAGAAACTAGTGCACTTCTTAGGTGCTTACTGATGCTGATCACATGTCAAACTCGAGGCCCATGGGCCAAATCTGGTCTCATTGACATTTTATCTGGCCTCAAATTTAATATTTTGAATGTAAAATAGTTTTATGGTTTATCTTTTTGTCACTGTATTTAGTGCAAACTTCTCATGACAGCTGGCCAACGTTCAAGCCAACAAAATTACGTTTTGAGTTTTTCAGTAATCTTTGAGTCTGATATGGAAAGAGCAACAAAGAATTGACTTATCATTTTCTGTTTTTTAAGTCCACTAATTTAGTTTTTTTCCCACCTGATTTGCTGAATTGTAACAAAATGTAACAAAAAATTATAACCAAAAAAAAAGTTGTTGATTGTATTGCAATTAAAAAAATATTATAGGCTACATTTTTGCCAAATATTTTTAAAATGTGAAAAAATGGGCCACTCTTGGCCATTAAACTCCCGGGCTGAAAAGTTGTCCCACTCCGCCCCTGGTTCCCATCCTGCATCATGGTTTAGAAAGTGTTGGGTTGATATGAACGGCGATAATTATGTACCAACAGAGGATATGAGGTCAGCGCGGGAGTCAAAGGATCCGACACCACCCACCTGCGATCTGCTCAGCCTTCTGCTGAAAAACAGGCGCCCCACTGGAGCTGTCAATGAGGTTTGGCCCAACCTCTTCATCGGGGATGCGTAAGTGACGATCTCACTGTGGGGGCCCCTGCTGCAACGTGCTGATTCCGATTGTGAAACTGTTGCTGCAAACAAGTCGTGTTATTTGGCCAAACTGACGGAGCGCATATGTAATCTGTACATTTGAGTCACGAGTGATGCATTTTGCAGACATATGCTTCCCGCAGGGGGGAAAAAAAACAACAACTAAAACTGACGTGTCCCTCCATTTTCTCTTATAATATTCACAGGGCCACAGCTCGGAATAAAGCACTGTTAAATAATCTGGAAATAACACATGTAGTAAACGCTGCAGATGGCCCACAGCACATTGACACTGGGCCACACTTCTACAAAGACACCAACATAGAGTATCGTGGAATCGAAGCACCAGACAGCAGACACTTCGACTTGAGCCCAGTCTTCACGGAGACAGCTGAATTCATCCATGAAGCTCTGAGTCAGAAAGGTACGAAACCGTCGAACCGCATCAAGACGGATGCAGGCTGTGATATCTTGATTTCATCAAATCTGCTAAATAACAAAAAGCATGGAACATTTGTTGTATACATATTCACACAGAAGGTGATGAATAAATATTACAAGCAATTCAAGATGTTCATGAGAATAAACGTCACAATTTTATATTTAGGAGCTTTTAGGGACACGTGTATAGGTGTTTATCTTGTCTGCCTGAAAAAGTACCGGTAGTCACTGTGCAGTTTGGTGTCATATTGTGTACCACACTGAACATGGACCACAGAAAGGTCCGGATAAAAATTGTCTTAGAAGCTTAGAATTAAAATCATTGACAAACACAATAAAGGCTATGAACACATCTCCGAGCAGCTTGATCTTCTTGTGACTGCACAGATTATCCAGAAGTTTAAAGTCCACAGGACTGAAGACAACCTCAAAGAGAAAAACATGACAAATCAAGAGGCGAATGATACAAATCGTAACCAAGGAGCCAAAATAACTAGTGATTAAAGGTGATCTCTAAGGTTAAGGGACAGCAGTGTCAGAAAGCTTGCCTTAGTATTAGATCATGGGTCCTCCAGCAGGATAATGGCATGAAATGCAACTAAAAGTACCCAAGAAAGTCTGAAAACCAAACATGCATCGCAATCTTGGTTTTCAGACCCATTGGCAGGCAGGCAAGGAGAGCAGGAGTTTCCAACAAAACAAAAGGCTGGCGAGGCAGCAAAACTTACACGAGCCAGGGGCGAACAGGAACAGGGCAGAACGGGTCATCAGGCAAAACAGGAACAAGCAGAACAGAGGACTGGGACGTCTTTTTTCATTCAACCATTATTTATACAGCCTAGCCTCGTTGAGACACAGGGACTCATTTACAAGAGGGACCTGTCTCACTCACACCCAGGGTCAATTTAGAGTTACCAATCAGTCTAACATGCATGTTTTTGGACTGTGGGAGGAAACCGGAGCACCCGGAGAAAACCCACGCATGCACGGAGAGAACATGCCCGTGTAAAATGGAAATACAGATACAGAAACACAAAGAAAGCAGACAGGACAGATGGTGTCGCACTGGATTGTTCTGACGTGGCCTTCTGAGCCCTGGTCTACAATAAATTCTGTTGAACATTGGTGGAAGGAGTTGAGGCATTTAGTCTGGAGAGAGAGCACCGATCAAACCTGAAGGAGCAGTTTGTACATGGGAAGTGAGTCAAAACACCTGTTGACAGGCGGAGAAGTTTGTAATACATAATTCTTAGTTCCTCTCCGCCCTGCATGTCATGTAAGAGTAAAAGGAGTAATTGTCCTATACCAGTTAGAAGTTATCACAGGTTTCTAGGCCGTCCAGGGCAGATCAGGAACCAGGCTCTTCAATTCTGGTGGTGGCTCGCCATCCTGGACAGAGTCCAACGTGGAACAAAAGGGCAAGGTTCAAAATTATACTTATTGTTTTTTTTTACAGTGGTGGGATGTAACTAAGTACAAGTACTTAATTACTGTACTTAAGTTGCTAAAGTAATCCCTCTTTTCAAAAATGGTGATAAAAGGGTGTTCAATAATTACAGACCGATTTCTTTATTGCCACAATTTTCAAAAATCTTGGGAAAATTGTTTGCAATCAGAATGGATTTATTCGTTGAAAAGCACAATATTCTAGCCAGTAATCAGTATGGGTTTAGAGCAGGAAATTCCACATCCATGGCTCTGATGGAATTGGTTGAATCAATAACTACTGCTGTTGATCAAAAACAATGCGGTGTGGGTGTATTTGTTAATTTGAAAAAAAGCCTTTGACACTGCTGATCACACCATTCTCCTTCATAAGTTACATAGTTATGGTATTAGAGGTGTTGCATTACAATGGGTACGTAGTTATTTGAATGATAGGAAACAATTTGTACTCATGAATGAGGTGAAATCAGAATTCAGCACCATCACATGTGGAGTTCCTCAAGGATCGATATTGGGACCTAAATTATTTTTGTTATAAATAAATGATTTGGTAAAGGTTTCTGGACTCATTAAGTGTATTCTTTTTGCTGACGACACTACTTTTTTTGGTGTTGGTGATGATGTTGAACAGACTTTGAAATTAATGATGACTGAACTTGTTAAAATTAATAATTGGTTTAAAATTAATAAGTTGTCGTTAAATCTGGATAAAACAAATTACATGATATTTAGTAACAAAAACAGATCAATTGATGTTCCATTTCTAATTGACGACTCGGTGATTAATAGAGTTCATGAGGTGAGGTTCTTGGGTGTCATCATTGATGATAAATTGTCTTGGAAACAGCATACAGTATAAGTTTTGTTAAAGCAAAAATATCTAAATCCATTGCTATATTTTACAGAGTCAGAGATCTTCTGAATAATAAGGCATATAGTTCTGTTGTATAACACATTCATTGTTCCACATTTAATTTATTGCGTTACTGTTTGGGGAAAAGCGTGTAAATCAATTACAATGCCTATTTTTATTTTACAGAAAAGAGTTGTTAGACTTATTACAAGAAAGCAGTATAATCATCCATCAAATGTATTGTTTTGTCAAACAAAATTGTTGAAATTTTACGATTTAGTTGATTATAATATTCTGTTGGTTATGTATAGAGCACAGAATGATACACTTACTTTAAATATTCAGAGGTATTTTGTTAAAAGAATGAGTTGTTACCATTTAAAAGGGAAAGATATGTTTGTAAAGCCACTAATTAGAACGAGTTTGAGGGGAAGATCAACCATGGTTCAGGGAGTTGGGTTGTGGAACATTTTGGAGAATGATGTTAAAGAGGCAAATTCAATGGCAATATTTAAGAGAATGATTAAGTTTAAATTATTACAATCCTATTTCTAAATTAGTTTAAGTTATAAATTGTAAATTACAAATTGTATGTTACGTTGATGGTTAAAAGCTTTGTTCATTTCTTTTGGAAATTGAAGAATTTGGTTGTGTGAATTGTTTGTCAGATAGATAAGGGGCAGATAAAATAAGAATGGTTTTTCTTCAATCTGCTGCCTTTCATTTTATATTTGTGTTTTTTTCTTCTTTTATGTGCATATTGTTGTGTATTTTATTATAAAATGAATGAATAAATAAATCAAATCAAATCAAAATAATAGTTTCACATTGAGTGAACGTTTTCTTTCTATTTTTGGTAAATACACCGTTTACTTTTAAAATCTGTATTCACTTTTTAATGTATAAATTTATTTCAAACCTTTTAGATTTTTTTCCCCCGTCAGTTGAGCTTCGTACCTCCTCCAGGTTATCCGGTTGACATTCAGTAGTACTGTATTTCAGTAAAATCAGCTGTAAGTTCACAGCTGAAGGTGTAAAAGTGTTTTGTCTTCTGCCCGTTTAGGTAAGGTTCTGGTTCACTGTGCTCGAGGAGTCAGCCGCTCTGCCACGCTTGTGCTGGCCTTCCTTATGATCAAAGAAAGACTTCCCCTCATGGAGGCGGTGGAGACTGTTGGCAGGAGCAGAAACATCCTCCCAAACCTTGGCTTTCTGAACCAGCTCTGTCACCTGGACTCAACTTTGGCTTCTCAAAGAAAAAGCACATAATATCTGAGAGGAGGACCAAAGCGCGGTTCATTTTCATGCATTCTTCACACGTTTTATTTTGCAATGCACAATTCATTGCTGTGAAAGTGTCCTCTATTTTTTTTAAATAGCTTTCCAGTTGTTTTTTCAGTAAATATTAAAAAGGAATTCACAAATTTTGAATAATTAACAGCTTCAAAAATAAATAAATAAAATAAACAACAAAATTCAATCTGAAGTAAATGTGGATTTTGACAGTCATTAGGGTTACTTTGTTACAGGCGTAATTTTGTCACTGTTAATCATCTGGCTGCTCTGCATTCCAAGAAATTATCCGGTCACATCAAATTATCTCATGACCACTGCAATTTATCTCTGAAAAGGTTTACAAACACTACGCCAATCAATCTCAATAAGGCAACCACAGCTAAATAAAATGGTCAGAAAGCTGCTAATTTTACAGAGCTAACATTTAACATTTGGTGGGGCAGTAGCTGAGCATC